>JABASP010001651.1:0-26948 GCA_019776565.1 Sminthurinus signatus | reverse complement strand
AAACCCCCCCCCCCCCCCCCCAGTAACTAGTAACTCGTAGTGAGTAACTTGTAATCTTACTGACTTTTACTTTGATAAACCTCAAATTTTTTGGACAAGTGTCTATAAAATATTTTTACAAGTTTTCAAAAGTTTCAAATTGTATGATAACCTTACTGACTTGAGACTTTAGATTCTAGACTAAATACATCAAGAATCAAGAACAATTCCAAAATCCCATGTTCATTTTGGTTTTGGGTAATTTTTTTTCATATATTTCATCCGTACACTTTCACTTGATGCCTAATGCCTAACATTATGGTTTGGTTTTGTCGGTGGTCGGAGGTGTTCGTAGTTCATAAGCTTTCTTCCATTTACCGTTTACACATACTAATCCTCAACCGTAGGTTTTGAGTTTTAAGAACCTACAAATCTCGCACTTTAATATACATGTACATTGCACATGTATACATGCTGTTGGCTCTACTTCGCTCGGCTCGGCTCTGATCTTCTCTACTCTGTACTCTGTGTATTTATAAACGCATTAAGAATTCTGTTTCCGTCTTGTTCCGCTTTCAGATTTATTTTAGGTTTTAGCCATGAAAAAGAAAAAGGTGAGATTATATTATGAGGAAAATGACTTTCTTAACTAAATATAATCTACCTGGTATTAAATAAAACGACGACGTTCTACCGGCTACAAAACGAAAAAAATCTTCAACCAAAGAATAAACATGTAAATTAGGTACTGTACTGGGCTTTATAAGCTATAGCTTTTTTTATACAGTGTACAGTTGCACAGTGGAAAACTGTCTAGCGTCTAGTTTACAAATAGCAAATAGTTTTACGCTCCCTGTAAAATTACTTTTACTTTTGAACGTGCAGAGGGAAGCAGACAGAGAGAAAGAGAGAGAGAGAGAGCGAGGGAAAATAATGAAGAAAGATAGTCATGAATAATTTAAGATGGCGAGGAAAAGGGAGAAAAATATGACTTTGGAATTTAGGACACGAAAAGTACTTTCTTCCTAAAGAGTTTGTAAATAAATTAAAAGTATACACAATATACAATATACAAAATATACATGAAATACGAACATAAGTTTATGTGAGATTTCCACATTCTATAGTTAAATGCACTGTACAATCAAGATTCATATACAATATCAAATCTACAACACGTACACAGTTTAGAGTAGAGAGTAAAGAGCCGCTTTTCCTATCCTATGACAAGCTAATGGTGTAGCTAGTGGATTCAATGAAAGTTTGTGTAAACAGTAAACACTGCACCATTTCAGTGCAATATATATATTCTCCGCTTGTCTCTATATAAATATACTAAATATCTACTCCAGTGGATGAGATTGAGAATTGAGAAGAGGAATCGGTATCCATAAAACGAAAACATAAAAGTGCAATGTGCAGTAAAAAAAGACCTGAAAGCACAGATTCCTACTCAATACACTCAGTATTCTTCAGTATGCTTCAGTATTCCTTCAGAGCTCCTTCAATAGATACACGTACATCGTACATGTTTATGATTTTGCAAAATCTTATTTCAAAAGTTTCCAGTATTTTATTTTCCCTGCCAAAATTAGTCTAGTATCGAGTATAGTCTAGTTTAATGTAGCTGGTAGCTGGAATTGCAAGGCATTCCGAATTCCAAACTCCAGATTCCAAGAATTCCTAACTCCAACACCGTAAGTCTCATAATGTACTAAAAGTTATGTTTTTAGTTTATTGAATCCGACATAATTCTCCTTTCACTATAGACTATAGACCATTGACTATGCTCAATGTTCAATGTTTATATTATTATTGTAGTTGTTTGCAACTTTTGTCTACTACAAAATAAATAAAAGGAAACAATTTTGTACTTACTGACGCAAGGAGCAATAGGAGATCGCGATTGCTGATACCCTTTGCTGCATCTATAAAGAAACATTTAGAATTTTCAACAATGAGATTACTAGTGAAAAACTTTATCATTTATTAAAATTTTATTCTTTTCAAAACACATGCAAAAATGGAACAGCTCTAAATAATAAGTTAACATACCTGTTGCAAGATAGGCCAGTAACTCCATCCTTACATGGGCACTATATTCATCAGGATGCAGGAAATAAAAAAAACAATAAATAATAATCATTATAAATTATATATAGAGTAAAACCTTGATAAGGCGTAAATATACTTATTAGTAATTCTATCATTTTTATCATTAAATATTAAAAATATCATACCTGCCCCGTTGTCTGAAAATTAAAAAAAAAACATATATTGAAAATTTATGGCTCATAATTCACAGTTCAGAATACAATAATATATTTTCATGTTAATAAAAAAGTTTCGGATATCAAAAACAAAAAAAAAGATAGTAAAAACAGTTTCATTACCTGATTACATGTTCTGCCTGCTGAGCCTACTGGATGACATTCACAAGCTGTAAAATCAGAACAAAGTACATGTTTTAATACTTAATACCCTTAATACTTCAATATTTTACAATCAGTACAGTGTACAGCACAATAACACTTGTTAACATCATTAACACTCTGATACCAGAATCTTAAATACTCGTTATTATGTATCTTGACATAAATTTCCAACTTGCAGCACAAACACAGATGCTGGACATTGGACATTCTTAATAATATGATAAACATTTAGACAAACTCCAAATTCCAAACTTCTCCTTCTCGAGTACTTGAGTCTTAACGAAATTGCCATTTTATCAAATAATAAAAATACATGTGTAGAATATGTACTATAGAGAGACTCTTTCTACTTTCTACTGGTACAAGTTACAAGGTTGATATTTGATGTGATAAGTGATAACCATGCAAAAAAAGCATGGTCTAATTCGAATGATATTGTAAAAACGCATATTATGGTCATCCACGTCAAGTTAATACCGCTATAAAAACATGAAAGGGAAAGAGAAAGATTGAAGGAATGAATTCAGTCAATTAAAGTAGAAGAATCCCTGTTTACATGACCATTATTTCTCAAGTTTAAGGAACAAAAATCCAATAAATCCATATTCTGCTCGCCTTTAAGCAGTTTGAATTGTCCAACTACAGATTACACACACAGCATACAACATACAACATAACAATAATGATAGTCGAGATTATTGCTGTGTTTATTGTTTCCCATAACAAGTCAACACAACAGTGGACCAAGTTCAAGTCACACCATTTCACTTTCCGAGTCTCTACTCTCCAGTCTCGAGGGAGTCAAGTTCAAATGCTTGATTTTCTACTTCTCTTTTCTTTCCATGTGCCATGTACTTTCATTCTTTGAGCATTCTTTGAACACCAAACATGTGTTACTTTATAGGGTCATATAATAATGCAATTTAATGCAGTAAAAAAGCAGTCAAAAGTCAAAATGTTTGTACATTGTACACATACTCTAGATATTAAATAATAATAATATTACAGTCAGAAAAGTGAACATATTTTTATGATTATTCTACTGTACTGATACTCTGTATTTTTGGTCAAAAAAGATTGTAGATACTTTTTAGTTCGTTTGTTTTCCTGGTAGTCAAAATTCGAAATGTGTGTCACCGAGTTCAAATTTCGTTGTATATATTTAGTATTTACCTTGAAACTCACAATTCTTAGTGTCGTTGGTCATAAATGTTTATAATAATAATTTGTATTTCGTATTTTTTGTGAATAATGAATAACATACCTTTACAAGCTTTGCGGTGTGTGATGGGTTTAGAAGGATCCCGGTAGAAGCCTTCTTTACAGTAGTGACAGAAACGACCCGCTGTATTGTGTCTACAACGGAGACAAACTCCACCCGAGACTTTGCCCGAAAGTTTGTACAGTTCCATGTTGAATCGACATCTCCTCGCATGTGAATTACACTGGCAAGCTACAATACAAAAAAAAAGAAATATGAAATAAACAAACAAGGTAAAAATCATTTTCATAAAATTATCTCATTCACATGGAATTTTTATGCTTTTTATTTTTCTGAGACCCGTAACAAGTAACAAAATAGAGAGAGAGAGAATATTCTTATTCTTATTCGCATCATTCCGTATTCCGTCTATATGTACTAAAAAGGAAAAGCAATCACTTTTGATATTGTAAATTGTAATGTATAATACACAATGTAGATAGCTACACCTCCAACATTCAACTTTCAGTGCGTATACAGTAATAATAATAATAATATTATGATACTCGAGGTACTCAAGGAACTTCAGAATTTAGAATCTCAACTCGAGTCTCCCAGCCACCGGGTAAATTTTATATCATGCCAAACGTCAAGCGTCAAGCATCAAGTATCAAGAATCAAGAGTCAAGCGTCAAGACGGCTTTCCACTTTCCACAGTCATCAACTTTCAAAAGCGACACTTTTTACTACCTCCTACAACACGTTAAAAACACACTAAAGTAGGAAACAAGAAACAAGGTAGTAGTTGTAAAAGAAGAAAAGACCAAGATGTTTTTTTTTAAACTCCTACTGCTTCTGCTGCTGGTTATCAGTTATGTATTATGTATGTTGTACCTCTTGACTCCTGACTCTTTTGCCCGAGTTGGCAGAGTCAAAATTCTCTGTTTCTCAATTTTACTGCAAACTGCAAACAGCAAACAATGTCACTCAACTCTTTTACCTTCTGCACCAAACACCAACTACCCAGGATTTTTCAAACACATGCACCAACATAATACAGAATACAGATAAACACAGCATACTTTGGCATGTCCTATTTGAGTTTGAGTTTCAGACCTATGTAGTACCTAGTATATCTAGTCAAACTTGTCATCCTCCTGTACCTGTCTTGTGTCTTTCATCTCCTATCTGCTGTTCGTGTGACAAGTAGACTATGCAAACATTTTCCTTTTCATTTTCCATATGTTGAAGACTCATAATAATTGCAAATTGCAAAAACGCACATTCATTTTTTCCCTAGATTCTATAATATATTCTAGTTCACAAAATATTATGCCATTTACTCATTCAATCAACATTCATCCATCTTTGAACATATTACATATGTACTGACTAAAATGTGTAAATTAATTTCAAAAAAATTCATGAACATCCCAAATCCAACATCAAACCCAAACTCCAAAATCCAAACACATTGAAATGTGAAACGTTAATGGAAAAATTCCTGTGGGCACAGTCCAAACTTCAAACTCCATACAGAAAACAAGGATAAAAATTGAATGAAACAATGTAACACTTGTGTAATGTGTAATGTGTAATAAATATATTGGACCTCGCCATTCCCTTGCATTCACAATTCACCACTTGTTCAAAGAAAATAATGCATGTTCACAAGTATTTAATATATTATACATGATACATGATAATATTACAATTTACAATATGAGTTATGTAATGTAATCAGAGGAAAAGTCCTCCTCCATTTTAAAACTTTTAACACAATGTACTAATAAGGTTATCGGCAAAGGGAAAATTTGATGTGACATGATAAATGCTTCCATCTCACCACATCTCGAATCTTGAAGCTTGTATCTTGAACCTCGTGTGTGTTTAATACTTATGTACACTATACATTTTCAAGTGAAAGATTCCCACACATCGGCATACACTTATCGGCACTTTATACTTCTTTTTCAAGATGTGGGAATATAAACTTATTCCAAGCATAAACCATACTACATACTATGTACATAATAAATGCATATTTATCCACAGGTTAGTTTTGCCAACCAAGCCTATCTCTCTATTCTATACTAAATACAATACTCGTAATATTCCGTATTCCGCCACGCACCTAAATCTTAAATGAGACGAAATCACTTGATCGACGGGGTTCCTCAAAGTTAGAAACGTTGAAAGAAAGATAGATACTTGTACAATGTACAATATATATTATATACTATATAAAGAAGGAAACCAAGGGCATATCTGTAGAAAAGGAGAAGAAAGAAAGAAATTTATTTTGTTTCGTCTTTTACTCAATTCTCAACCATCCGAAACCTTATTCTATTTTATTTTATTTCATGTACAGGGTACAGAATGTTTGTATGTACATCAGTAAGTGAAGGCTAAGGGCTCCTGCAAGCAAAGCAAACCATAACATAAGTGCATCACACAACATAATATTTTCCCCTCTTCCTTTTTTCATCCCCGCATCACATCTTCCTTTCAGTTTAGTTTTGCATTCTTTCCCATTTTTTTCCATACTCACCGACACAGATGATGCTTCTTTTCTCAATCTCAATCTCAGTTCTCAATACCAAATACCAAATACTTTTTACTCTTTTTCAAGTATCACTGTTCTTGTCAAGAGGAAGATGCATATGGCTATTTCCATTTCCCTTTTTTTACAACATGCACTATGCAACATACAATACACCTTACAAAATACAAGTGCATGAAACTCGTACGGACTTGGTACTTGATCCATCTCTTGTCTCTTCACAACTTTTTCAATGACTTTTTCCAAACCACGCTATACACACGAAACTAGAAACTAGGAATGAAAATAAAAAGACCGAGAACAAGAATAGGTTTTTTCAAAGAAAAAGAAAAAGTAATGATAACAAACCTAAACATCATCATCATCACTTGAGACTTGAGAATTGAGAGTTGGGAGTACAAAAAGGATGGAAAAGAGGAATCTCCATCTCAATTCTCAATCTGAAGCAAATTTAACTGCCGTGTACAATGTACAATGTGCAATGTGCGAAGGAAAACATTTATTCAGAAATGTGAGTAAACGTTACCTTTTAAAGAGGGAATTTTCCAAATTCTTGTACTTGTAACTTGTATACTGTATGCTCTAGACTCTTGATTCTAAAGTAGAAAATACTACAAACTACAAACGTTTAGAGTTTAGAGAGTATACAGAGTGAAGCTATCTGTTGCTCCCTTTCAGATAAAAGAGGATTCGGCACTCATCATGTCAACAGCAGTTAAATATACATATCCGGATGAACCATGCTGTTCCACACTTAAATCCACCAACATCTTCAATCTTCAACACAATCTACACAATATACAAGACACAATGTATGTCTCTTGTAAGTTGCAATGTGCATTAGAGATTAGAGGGCGAGGGAAAGAAAGTAAAAGTAACACACTCTGTAATACTGCTGTGTATTGTGTATTCATATAGTATTATGTAAGTCGAAGTCTGGATGGAGGATGAAGATTGAAGCTATAGGTATAAATTTATGAGTGTTTACAAGTTTTCCTGATGGTGATGAGTGTGATGACGATCATGTATAGTGTATAATATTAACAATGGAACCCTCCTATCTCCTACATCCTTTTTTCTGTCGCTCCTTCTTCTATCTTCTATCCCCTTGCTATACAAAATATAAAACATATACAGTGTAAAGTGTTCTATAGAACACAAACATTCTTTTTTATAACTACAAACTACACTTGTCCCATCTCCAGCCAGCCAACCAACCATCCATTACAGTAATATCGACAGACCTATTGACCTCTACTTAACACCTTAGCCCACTGACTTATAAGGAAAAGACCGCACCAAGAAAGAAATAGGAAAAAAATGTAGACAGAAATAATCATCTTGTTCTAAAACTATTCATTTAACACTCCATCAAACAGCCCTAACTGAATACTAAATACTAGAACCAAACATCAAACATAAAATACTTTGTCCAGAACCAAAATCCTTTCAATTTTACAGATATTTCATATTTAATATCAAACAAACGTAATCATGGCATTTTCTTTGCTTTCATGTAAAATCCTTCTCTTTGACGACGTCATCATTTTATCATTTCATCTTGTTCAATCTTCCAATCTTCACCTTAATCCAATAAAAATGTGTAAAAAGTAAAAAGGATCAAGTATAATAGTTTATTGTTTGTATTTCGTATTTTTTAAGGAAAAGGGAATAAATAAATAAAATAAATACCCTCGGAAATTTCGAGATTCAAGATTGAAAACTTCAAGAGCCAAGACAAAAAGGCAAAGCCAAAAACAGCAACATCAGACAGAATAAATTGAGGAAAAAAAGAACAAAGAGTGGCTTTGACTTGATTCACCTCTTGAGTCAATTCGCTCTTCGCCCTCTCTCTCTCTCTCTCTCTAGCTTTCTCGCAATCACTCTCAAATGGGAAATGGAAATTGAGTTTCAATGTATAGCGTACATGTATATAGTTAAGCCTATCAGACACCAAAGCACACCACAATACAATACCAATATCCAACTTTGTCTTTTTCCTCTTGACTGTAGACTGTACAGTGTAGTTGATACACGGAAAAGTCCTCGACCTCTATCAGAATAAAAAGAAGGGTTATTCGCTCCTCTCAAAAAAAATGTATGCACCATGCACCAGGCACTGATGTACAATGTACATACTACATACATATGACTAAACTAAACTTAACTGGACATGGAATTGACGACTGGCTGGAAAGGAAAACGGAAACTATGGAAAAGGCAAAGGCAAAGTGGAGGAAGAGTAGGAGCATTACACACACAATTTCCTCCTTTTACCTCCACCCGTCTGCCGAATTTACTTTGGTTCAGATCCGTTTGGTTTGGTTTGGTTACGGTAGTTTCGTTTCGTTTAGTTTACTCGAGTATTGAGTACACTGTACACTCCAAACTGCAAACTGCTACCGCTACTACCTTCGTCTTACTCTCTGAACCTTAAGCACTATACAGTATATAGTATAAACTATACACACATTGAGAAAAAGTGAGCAACATGGCACATTTTTCATTCTCATCTCCATCCGCCTTTTCACAAATCTAATTTACTCACACTTACTCGGCGTATGGGTGGATTTTCCTATACTTTTTACTCCACGTTCTATGTGCTATCGCATTGTATTCGCTGTGTTTCTACAGTCTAGAGTTTAGAGTCTCAATCTTACTACTTACTACTGTTTTTTACCTTCCTTTCTTTTTTTCTATTTTACTCCTGGAAAAAGATAAAGAAGAAGCAGAAGAAAGCGGTGGTTGTAGGAAGAGGAGAAAAGGGAAAATAGAACGTGTATCCTGATATTCTACTCCGTCTCTTTTATATATACTCTGGCTCTGGCAAACAATATTTTCTTAGCTTTCACCTTTTTCCATATAAATTCGCCTACCTATTGTAGATTGTAGTTAATAGGTTTAAACTCTTCTGCTTCTCCTTTAGTGTCTCGAGTCTCGAGTCTACCTTGTCACTTGATTCCATCTCCTTAATAGCTAAGGCGAAAGAAAAAGACACGAGACAGGGACACTAAATAGATAGAAAACATGGAACTTCTTTCCCTTCCTACATGTTACGTGCATGTATATAAAACCACAACCACAACATCAACTATATACTAAAAACAACCTAGCCTAACATTTTTAGCATCTCTTTTCCGATACACAGTACAAAGTACAAAGTATGCACTTTGTACCTACAACCTACACAGAGTACTGAGTATAGCCCACGTTTTCCTTTTCTTTTTTCCTCACAAATTTTCTCCAAAATTTATTTTCATTCGCTAGGGACTCTACACTCTGGATGCAAGTCTTCTTTCTACTCAACTTTCTCCTCTCAAATTATCGTTATTACTCCTACTCCAACGTGGCTTTTCCCTTTTCCTGTTTCAAACACGTTGAATCCAAATCTGTGAGAGAAAGAGGAAAGTAAAAGCTACAAACTTTCCAAGTTTCCTCCAATTTCCAAGTGCGTAGATATCACCATTCACCATCAAGCTACAAAAGGCTAAATTCTAAATTGAAACCGATACATGAATCCCAACTTGAAAAAAGTTGTACAATATACATACAAACCATTTCCCATTTGCATAAATCCCAGCTAAAATAGCAAAATTGTAAATGGTAAAAGGGAAAAAATAAAAGACAACCAAAATACTGAAATTCAAATTCGAATTCAATTTGTCATGAAGCATGGAACATGGAAGATGGAACACGGAGCATGGAGCATGGATCATGCATGCGTCTTAATGGAATGGATTCATGTAAAATGAAAAAGTATGGAAAATGCAGAAAATAGAAAGTAGAAAGCAAAAAGCCTGAGTACTCGTTCAACCAAATTGGATTGTAAAAATAAAAATGTGTACTCCAGTCTCAAGCTACGTCCACAGTAACTGAAAACGTGACCTGCACCCTCTGCGTATACATCCAACAACCTTTGAAATAAAATCCCAGCTTCAATAAAAAAAATAATTCTAAATTCTACTTACAACATACAACATACATGAAGCATAAAGCTCATACACATTTTATACTTTGTGCTTTATACTTTATAATTTATACTACTCACGTAGATGCTGAATGCTGACTGTTAAAATGAAATAAATCGAAATCGAAACAACCGAACAAAAAAAATCAAAACAGGTCCTCACACCACACACAAAAGAAGACAGAAGACAGAAGATGACATGTCCATTTTAGAAACAATGACGATTAATCAACTTGCCACAGCACAGATATCTACTCGATACTTGAAACAAGTGAAAATCTCAAATCCAAAACCAAAACCGAAACCGAAAAATGGAAAAAATGACATGAATAAATATATAACAAAATATGATTTGACGACTCATATTTTATACTCTGTATAAATCCGGAAAACATAGAAGTCAAGGAAAAAAACAGAACCCAACTCAAAACTCACAGTACAGTACAGCACACAGAAGAGTACATAAACAGAGAAAGTTTAAATCCATGATCCAGGATTGAGAAGCAATATATGGATGTTCAATGTTCAATGTTCAAGTTGACTGAATTGTGGATTGTGGAGGGGGAGAAAATGATAGAATTTGGGGATTGAATATGAATTTGAACATAAGTGAGTTTATATTGGCTCAATATACCAAATACCAACCTTTGCCTTTTGATTTTTGATAGAGACAAATATGTCAGAGAAATAAAGAACACCGCCAACCGCCAGCAAGACAAGCCAATTCAACCAAACGACCAACCACCACGAAGCGAGAATGATCCATGAATATGTACAACATAAAATGTACATCACACACGTACACACGTACACGATATTCAGTATACGGTAGACTGAGTAAATGTAAAAACAAAAAACTTGAGAGGAAATCTCAGATTTGAAAAGTAAGGAAATCAAACTACACACCTATATCACAATATATCATATATCATATAGTACTTATTACTTATACATTTAATGTGTGCATTTTGCACGTATACAGTATACATCATATGAAAGATAGAAAGGAGAAAGAGAGAAATGGATGGTGAGATTGAGACTGAGGCTGAGACTTGAGCTGTGTGTTTGAAAGAGAGAAAAAGAAAGAGAGAGAGAGAGGCCACAAAATCAAATAGAAAACAATATTTCTTTTTCTATAATATGATATGCATTCCATCTTCCATATTTCTCATGTACAGTTAGTCCCATTAATCTTTTTTGCCAGTTTGACAGTCTGTCCATCATTCCCGATTTTTCCTGGCCTCTCTTTTTGAACTCTCCCGTTTGGTTAGATCCGCTCCACTCTTTACTCCAAGTATTGAGTATACTCTATACATTTTACTTTTTTACTTGAGAAACAGAAAGAGTACGGTGGGAAATTTATATGTAGAGTTTAATAAATGTATGTATCAATATTTTCTTTCCTAGGTTCAGGTTTTACTTTTACTTTTACTGGATTTAGTATTTGGTTGGTCGGTGGTAATGGTAAAACATGGGACAAGGGACTGAGAATGAAAAAATTCCGACATGTAATATCTAATAGCTAATAGCATTTCTCTCGTCTCTCGTCGTTCCATTCCACTTTCCTTAAGAGTACCTCCTATGCGAATTCAAATTAACAACACACAATTGTATATAGTATAGTACAGTAGTTTATATCGTACACCGTACTAATCGGAGTGCAAAGTATAAATCCTTAATGTTCCTGCGTCAAGTCTCATAAGTCTCCAAAATCTAAAGCCCACAGTCCACAGTCATCTCTGCCTTGGCTTTTCCTTTTGGTTTTGACGTTTACTCATCTGTCATTCTTGAAAAGCTTCTTTTTTTTTCACTACGTAGTAAAAAGTAAAATACTAATACACTGATACATAATATATACTACTAATCCCAATGCCTTGGTCCATATCAAAAACTAATCTCGTATTCATTCCTTATATTATTTTATACTTCATACATTTAATAAAAATAAAAACAAAAGTGTACGGAAACTTTCAAGAAATTCAAAGTTCAAAACTCTTCCCTTCAAATGCTTACAACTGAGCAACGGCAATTTACATTGACATTGGCAATGCCAATACCAATGTTTGACTATTTGACTTTTGAATGATGTGCATAAAGTCTAAAGTGTAAAGACAAACATAAAAGATGGACAGAAAAAATACACACAAGATTTTAACACAAACTATAAAATTGTGTACACATTCCACGTCCATAATATTGTGATACATAATCAGAGGGAACGTAAATACTCAATGTTCAATGTTGAATGGAACGTGGAATGTAAAATGAGGTGCTTAGTGCTTAGCTCATACCTCCGTATTTTCTGAGGCCCCTTATATAAGAGAAGTTAAAGAGCGTTGAAAACATAACCATGATTATATTATTACACCTACATTCTACTTTCTATACAGTACAGTACTGATACTACATACTCTGTGCTACTTTTGTACAATTTATCTTATATCTACTACTCATTCTTGCACGTTATTCATTATTCATTACATTCTCACGGTATTTCTGTCTCATTTCTTCTGTACAACTCAAAACTGTAGATTCTAGGCTTTAAATTTTAGATACTTTTTACTTTTACTCCTTTCGCTTTTCTTCATTGGCCTTTAAAATCACACACATTGAACACTATGTATAGAAAATAGATAAATAGACAAAGAGACAAACCGAGGAAATGTAAAATGTATTCCGACTCTGACAAAATACAAAATACAAAATGTATCAAAGAAATCAGCACTACAGATGTAATAAAAATTTACAGTGCTCGTTATTTGCAAAAACAGTTTGTACACAATTTCATCCGGCTGATCATCTTACCAACGCCAAGAAAAATAAGCAAATCCCACAGTCTCTCTCATCATACCTGACATTAGCATGCAAACACACAGACACACACGCAAAAATAACTTGAAGGGAAAACGAAAACGAAAAAACCAAGTACAAGTAACAAGTAAGTAAAGGGAAAACCTATTAGAATTTTCACGGTGAATAACGCACTACTTTTTTTACATACGAACAGTGTAGAGTGTAGACAGTAGAATGTACACACACATCTCGCAATGACAAGATTTCAATTCGTTCCCTGTCACGTCTTTTACGATCTATGCATTAAATCCTCTCATGTATAGTTTTTTTTTATGTTCGTGCCATTTTTTTTCTCTTCCTTTTTTTACATTTTACTTTTTACACAGTTGAATACAGTTAGATGTTACATTATGTATTATGTATTTCGGGGTTCGGTCTACGTGTTTTTTTCTTTTTGTTGTCTTGTTTTTGTTGATGGTGATTTTGATTTTGATGTTGATGTTGACGACAGAGATGAAGAGACAAGTCAAGTCAAGTTAGAATTTTAACACGTACAACTTACGACCTAGGAAAAACTTTTAATGGATAATCATTTTGTCTCAGTGGACTGGAAACTGGAAATTAGAGCATTGTGAGATCCACGGCCGACTTATCATCATAATAATAATTATCGTTACTACTACTACACATTCTATGCAACGAAGAGAGTAAAATTCTAAATTTATTTTTTCAATGAGACTCGAAAACACTGAATTGAATTTAAACTGTCATCAATATCAATAAAACTAATATTCAATAACCATTAACAAAAGAAACTTGCCCCGAGGGAGAAAAGATCAGTTCAAGGTGTGAGTAATGAGTAAAAGACTCATCATCTTTCTGTGTTCTATGTCGCATTCTCAAATCAAGTTGTGAAAAAGTGAGTATTAGTGACTGAGTTAGTTACTCAGTCAAGCCCGCTTTTCTTCATTTTCCTCGTTTAGATTTCTACTATTTTGTCTTCATTCGTTCTCCATAGTCCATAGTCAAAGGAAACGAAACTGGTCTTATATATATATACTGGCGCCACAATACATGCTTACACACTATACTATTCACTCTCCCAATAATAAATACTCTCTCAAGGTGTTCTCAACATGATATGCTTTTTTACGACACCTTTTTTTACACAAAACTCGTATCTTTCATGTTGATGGTTGATGGTTCATGTTCTCTCAAAAGGGAAAACACAAAACACACACGGAGACGGAGTCAAGAATCAACAGCACAACACAATACAGTATAATACAATATAATGCGTTTTAAGTCTGTGCCATATCCTGTCCAACTATTATTTCCTTCACTCAAAACTCCAAACACACAAACACATTAATGGTACAAACTACAAACTACGTGTGCATTTACAAACCATTTGTGTTTACACCTATAATAGTATATAAAAAGGTATGCATAATATAAAACCCTATCAACATTATTAGTAGACATTTGAACATTTTATTCTTCCTCCATGATTTTTGAACCGTATACCTACCACAAAATTTCCCATATTCTCATATTCTCAAATCTCAAATCATCATGCATCATGCATCTGCGTGCATAAATATATAGTATAAGCTATTTGCATACGTCTCCAGTATTATAAATGCAATGTGCAACTCACATTAAATTTGCTAACCTCGAGAGTCGAGAGGTTTTAACCCACAGTTACCTCACTTTTTTTGTCCACCACTTTTCCTACTCTAATTTAACTATAGTCCTCAAATTGATTGTTGTACCTTTTGGATTTTTGCTTAAAAGATCCTCTGAGTAAAATCCAAATTTAATGAAAACACGAGTTTTTCTATCCGTTCCAAATACCAAAATTATATTTTCCTCTCGGAAGAAAAACATGGCAAACTTGAAAAGATGAAAGCAGAAACAGTGAAATAAAACAAAAACATTGAAAAAATACAATATTATGAGCTTGAATGATTACAAATGATAACGCCATGTTTTCCTTCCACTTTCTCTCTCAATATATCTGACGTCCTCTCGTTCTTCATGTGTCTTTTCCATATTCCATATTACACATAGCATATAGCTGTCAGGTTGTGCTTCTGTCCTCGGTTCTTGTCACTGTCAAAGACAGGATTCTGTCACCAAAAAGTAGAGAGAAAAGGACGGAGAACGAAGAACGAAGAGAACGGATTACACACTCTAAACTCTTTACATGTATGGATAAAATCCTCATCGTTGAAACCCGGCCATGATTCTACAGTCTACAATTCTAAATGTGAGTATATCTTTACTCTGTATTTTGTATTAGACGCATGTGACACGACACTATAGAAAAAATCCAAATCCAAATCCAAGCCAAGCCAAGTGACATGACACGGATTCAGCACCAAACCTAAATCCAAAATCCGACCTACCGACCCAAGTCTAACTCAAAACTGAGAGCAGAGAACTGAGAATGGAACTCAAAACTCAACCAACTGAAAATATAATAGTGTGTACAGCTCTGCAAATATTGACTCTAGAAATTAGAGACACTGCACCAAGGATGTGCCTATCCACTCACTATCCACACATCCACATTTACACATCAGACCAAACCAGACAACTCTCACGTACGTATATTTCCTATTGTACACTATACACTGTACACATAATCTGTGTATCCTGTATTTAGGACGGAGACTGAGAAAACAATCAAGAAACCCCTCAAAAAAATCTGCAGGTTGACACAAAAGAAAAGAAAGAAAAACCAGCCAATACATTATGAGTGGGCATTTGACATTTGACACAAACTGAGAAAAAGAAGAGATTCTCCTGTGATATTCATGTTGATGCTGAGACTTGAGACTTGAGACGGATGGACAATGAACTTTCACTGTTCAAAAACCACACTTATATTCCTGTAGAATGCAGAAATACATATACACATCATACCGGTAAAGACACATGTAGTCTCAACTCCACACTCCACTCCAGACTCTCGACTCTCGACTCTCGACTCGAGACTATCAAGTAAACAGATTACACTATTATGTTCATACTTGATCCGGTCTCTGTCGCCTTGGCACTGACACCGACACCAACACCGGCATACATGTATGTATACATTCATTCATCAGTGTCGTCATCAATATGAGTGTCTGATTAATATATATGACAACGGCATGAGAGCTAAAGACTAAAGACTAAGCTAAGCCCAAGCCAGGCCAAGCCGAGTCATCTACATCCACATTCTACATTCTACATTCAACATAGAAAATACTAAACGAAACCAGAAACACGTAAAAAGATAACGTCGTTTCAACTTGAACATCCAACATCCACAATCCGCATCCTCATCATGAAGAGATACAGAAAACAGAAACCGCGTCGTCTCCTCTCATCTCTTGAAACTCTCAATTTCATTTCTGTGTGTGCGTGTGTGTGTGTCTGTCACTTCACCATTCACCATGTGCAATCTGGTGTACACACAACACAGAACTCAGAACATAGAACTAAATCGTTATGTAACATGTTTCCACTCAAAACACAAATCCATTCATGTATGCACGCATAAATACATGGGTACATGTGTACAGTGTAGACATATTCAAATTTCAACTACAGCATATTGTTATTAATTCTTGTTCCTTGTTCTGTACCATGTATAATGTATAATGTATAATGTACCATGTTGTACATTGTACATTGAAGAGAGCAGAGAGGTGCTCCAGGAAAGAAAGTGCGTGTGCTACATGATAAAATATTATACTAACATCGAACATCATTTCCCAACTTGCACACAAACTAGATACACATTACACATGCTACATGTTACATGTTCAATAACAATGTCCATGTCCATGTCCATTCAACCATTTGCATAAGTACACATGTTATTTTGCATTTGTGGTTCCTGGTTGCTGGTTGCATTCATTTATTAGCTTTTGCCTTTTGCCCTTTCGTATAGAAACTGGAAACTGGAATACTATCAAAAATCAAAAGCCATCATATCATATCATATCGTATCATATCATAGACGATTAATATCGTGAATCATGAAGCACAGAACACAGAATGTACGTGAGGAAGGGAACCCTATTACTTTTCTTCATCTTCATCGTATCATCTTTCTTTCTTTCTTTCTACACCAGCCAGTTTATCTAGAAACTTTAAACGTTAAAGGACGGAGGAAAGAAGAAAGAGAAGCGGCACTATCAATCTCCACAACAACCCGACCTGCCCCTGGACAATTAAACATTGGCTTTGAAAAAAAGTTGACAAAAAAAAGATCCCTCGACGTATATTCGTATATACCAAAAACCAAAACTAAAACTACATTCGAGAATCGACCATTTAAGTTTCAATATTCAAATCTTTTGTACGTTCCTTGTTCCTTGTTCAGTGTTCAATTCTTATCATCATTTACATATTTTCTACAATGTAGAATGTACATGACAGAGTATTACACAAGGATTTTCCAGCTCTACAAAAGTACAAAAGAACAAGCTTAATCATGGAAAATAAAAACCTTGTATCACAATATAATACCTATATTTTTTCACATTCGGTTTCCTCTGGGATGAAAAATGAAAAGATATTCCGTACTGTATTCAGTATTATATTACATAAAATCAAGACTTGGGGCCAAACAGGTTGAAATTTCAAGCTCAACTCTACACTCTACACAATATCTGTAATATAATAACACTAATTGTGGGTTATACATTTCAAAATCCATCTGAGCATTTAATTTTATGCAGTAGTTTACTGGATGTTCCTAATAATTTCTGGTTTCATTGAAAAGTAAATGCTCGTTCCATAAAGTATTCATTTAATCAATGTATTAAATATTAAATGTATATGATTCACCATTCACCACAAAGTAAAAAGTATTTCTGTTAAAAACAAAAGATAATAAAACTGAAATCGCATTAGCTTCTACTGTAGTAAAACTGTAGTAAAATAGAACAGCTAAATACTAAATACTAAATAATAAATAAAAAAGCATGCGAAAATATGTATAAATCACAGTGATAAATAAAAAAAAAGTCTATAATATTTTACACATGAATGGTAAATGGTAAATAATGATAATGGAATGATAATACATCATCATTTTACGCATATTATTCACAAGTACACACGTTCTCATGATATATTATGAATTATGAGACACGTAGTCGTACGCGTACTCGGAGAACATAAAAGGATTTCAATACACAATACACACTAGAAGTTAGTAGTTGTATCATCGTTGAAATGGCTTCAAAATTCAAACTGAAACTCAAAAGTGTTGAACTCGACCACATTACAAAAGAAACGTTTCAATTAAACACAGTGTTTATGTCAGAATCATATATTACGGCAGTCTATAGTTGAAACAGAATACAGGGTACAGTATAATTTACTTTGAACTCTCCTCCTGCTATTTGCTCTCTTATTAAATGACGTGTGTTCCACGTTAAACTCCCTCCTCCATAAATCCTCCTCTTCTTCCATAATCCATAATATATAATATTCTATACACAATACACATTACACATTCAGACGTTCATGAACCCCACATCCACACACACATTCATTTTCGCTTATTCTCTCTTAAACACATTCAAGATTCAACGGATGACTCTCGACTCTCTACTCTCGAGTTTGACTATTTAAAAAACTAAAAGTGACCAAGATACAGAATACAGAAGAACAAGGAACAAGGGAAAGAGCTTTGAAATTTGAAATAATGAATGATGATCATGCAAAGTGAGAAGGAGAGAAGCTCCTGGGCAGAAAAAGGAAAGAAACAAAAGGTTCTTTGGATCAAGTTTTTTTTCCATCTCCAATCTCCATTTTCGTGCCTTATGGGACAACAAGCTTGGTTTTCTTATTCTTATGTATTCTTTTACTCTTCCCTCCTCATTCACGTCATCATCTTCCACCTATTCACAACACAACACACATGAATACAAGAATTATGCCTCCTTTCTCTCGCCGTTCTTGTTCTTGTTCGAACGACTTTGTTCACCTCACACAATATCATACATTGTACAATATACACGGAGAGAATTGTGGGGCAGTACTCCAAACTCCAAACTCCAAGATCCAACAAGTTCAACTTAAGTTAACTTAACATAATATTATATGTACAAACCACCTGTTCAAATATAATTTCTTGAATAAACCTCCGAGGGTCGTCTTCATTTTCATTTTCTTCTACTACTACAACTTTTCACAATAGAACCTCTAAACTCTAAACTCTTCTTCTACAGTAATATACAATATTATATAATATGGGCATGGATTCCCTTGCGTATTGCGTATTGCTTCTTTAGGTATTTCATATATATGAAATGATTAAACCTCATCCTCCTTTCTCTTCCTTTCAACTCCAAAACCCAAAACATAAACACTATTATGACTTGAAATGTTCCTCATGTGTTTTCTGTCTTGTACATTACACATTACACACATTTCATTAATGCTTAATAAAACCTATACTCAATACTAGTAAAGTAAAAACTCTCATAAATACTCAAGTCTCAAGACTCTAGTCTCACCCTTGAATTTTCATGTTTCACAAGAAATTTTATTTTTAAACCCTGTAGATCACCTCAAAAACTCTCGTGTCTAATGTCTAGTGTCATTCGGTTTTCGATTGTTTCGTACAAAAAAATAACGTAGTATTTCTAATATCATAATATTACGTGTCACGAAGTGAAAATAGGTAAAAAATAGGTAATCGGTAGCTCTGAATTATGAATACACATAATACATAATATCTGTATACGCATTTTTTCTCCCACTGTTCAATATTGACGTTACACATTATACATATTATGTGATGTGTACAATGTACAGTGTGCAGAGTACGTTGTACATAATGCATCAGGAGCCGAGAGCCAAGTAGGTACTAAAGGGACGGATTATGTCTACACTCTACACTGTACATTGTACAGACTACAATCTAAATTCTACATAGAATGTACACCTACTTATTCAAGTAATATTGTCAATACAAAACCGCACACGTAAGTCACAGGGAATCTCCACCTCTAAGTAAATAAATAATAACAGAGACGAGTGAGCGAGAGACGTGAAGAAGAAAAAGAAGAGAAGAACAGTCAACAGCCCGAGCAAACTCTTTAAATAGACTTATGAAAAATCTCTACATTCTACATGGCACTCTCAACTCTCAACATAATACAGAGTACAGTCCACAATCCACAACACGTTATTTCTCTTTCGCTCTCTGGAAGGCTCAATGCTCAACGTGACATAGAAATATGTACACCTACATGAGGAGTAAGTAAGAGATGGAGAAAAAAAGAGGAATCTCCAAATTGAAACCCAAACACCAAACACGAATCCAACTACATGCGTAATGCGTATTTAGTATGTACAAAGTTCATTCATATAAATAATATAAAATAAAATGTACCGAACATGTACCCTAGCAAATAGCAAATAAGGAATAAAAATAATCCTCTATTTATTGATTCAATCCTGAAATTCATTTGTATTTCGTATTCATGTATGACTATTGAATATGATGGATACCCAAAGATTAAATCTCAATTCTCAATGAACAGCAAAGAGCATAGGATAACTTGTACGTTTTTAAAACATAATCCGTCAAATTTCAATGCTATTCAAATTTCAAAGTTCCAACTTCCAAGTATAGATTTAATTTATAAAATCTCTGTGAACACGAAGCACTGAACATTGAGCATTGAGAATTGAGAATACTCAATAACATAATGTTATCATGTTGTAGGTTGTGCGTTGTGCGTTGGGAGTTGGAAGCAAATCAAAAAATGAGAACCCCTTTGCACCTGAAAAATCTGGCAATTGGTTGCATGGTCACGCCGTGCCCTTCACAATTTTAATACAATTTCACATTCATGTTCATATTCATATTCAAATTCATCGACTCATCATCAATAGCTAACTAGTCATGTCATTCATAGTTTTCATGTGCCTGCCAGCTGCTGTGTGCTTCTGTTACATTATAATATATTATATAATCATAATATTCAGTGTTATCTATACCATCAGATAAAAGATAAAAGTCAAACGTATCCCTTTTTTCTTGGACTTATCTATTTACTATTTACAATTTATCCCTGTACAATAACTATGTAACTATGTATATCTTTAGTACTTAAAGAATCGCACGTCCTCGCTCTTTAATTAATCGTCACTTCTTTTCAACTTCACATGCAGTTTTAAATACGTTTTACACAGTAGCTTTTCATCTTCTGTCCAGACCCAGACCCCATGATTTTCACATGTAAAGTTGTTTATTTTCAAATGTATGTTGACGAGAAAAAAAACAAGGTGTTTTGCGTTCTCCAACTTTTAATTTCAAAGACAACATTAAAAACTCAAAAGCATGGACAAAAATAAACAAAATATTTATAAAATCCAATACTTTTTCCAACTTTTGAATTCTGAATTCTAAATAAAAGTCCAACTTGTTACTTTGAAGTGAGAGAAAGAGTACATAAAACGAAGAGAACAAGAAACAAAATATGATGAAGAAGGAAAAAAACTTCTTGCTCATGATTCTTGTGATAGTTGCAATTGAAACGAATCAATTCACTCTTCTCCCTCCATTACTCTATTACATACTACACTATTGTCAAATGTCAAAATGAGAACATTAAGATCAATTTAAAAGTATCAACTAGTTACAAATAATAACTTGTTCTGTCAACTATATCAAAGTTTTTATAACATTACACTGTATGCTGGACCATTCTCACACGCTTCCTCGTCCTGGACATTGGACGCTGGACAGATTCACTCACACTTACTTTTACTCACACGTCTTGACCATCCATCTTGCTTAAATCGTCATCATCATTTGTTCACCAATGGTCATTTATTTTCATTCTCTTCGATAATGCGCTCAATGCTCAATTCTGAAATCTCAAATGTTCAAGTCTGAGAAAAGAATTCAATTTTCTCATAAATATTACTATAACTAATAATAACTGCTGCTACATGGACATTGGAAATGAAATATACGATTAGATGGAACTTCCAGTCATATACTAGAAAATAATACAAGTCATAATGCGCTTTTTCAAAAATTTGTGCAGAATTTCAAGTCATTTTCAACTCGCAACAATGCTTTGTTTTCCTATTTAGAATTTCCAATTCCCCATTGAAAATTCAAATTTCAAATGTATGAGAAACCTTGAGTAAAAAATGAAGAAAAATCCTATTTCTGTATTCTATGCAATATTCCATTTTCCTCTTTTCGCATATATAAAATGTTTTACCCTCACCAAGAAAGAGAAACAAATGTGTATGACTCAGCGAAAAGTAAATAAACCCAATTATTATTAAATCAGAATCCTTTTACTTGGGATTTTTTCCCCTCAAACTAAAAGTACACACACACAATTTACAATGTAAATAGATTTTGCATGTTTGGAATCAACCACCTAACAAATGATGACGTCTAGAATTTAGAATCTAGAATCTACAATTTAGAACCTATGATATAAAGCATAGTCGGAAATTGAATTGACTTTCATCCCATACATTATCAACACAATCAAATGAACAAGAAAGGAATCAGTACAGAGTACAGGTTTCTTTTCCTTTTCTTTTTCTTTCACTTTCTCCGTGAAGCTCTTTACTCTTTACTTTTCTTTTTTCCATCCAATATAATGTAATAATACTTTGAGAAAATGCAAACAGACAATTGAAAATTGTCTTCATATTTACTCTACATCAGGGTAAAATTATATTATTATTGATCATAGAATAAAGACATTTGAAACATGCTTTGCATCTTTTCTTTTACTTCCCTCATACAGCCTTTTTTTGAATTTTTTCCCTACTCACATAAAACTACAAATTGTACATCAATTCTTGGTTGTTGGTGAAATTTCATCCTATATATTTATTTATTTTTCACGATCAAATTCAACAGAGTAAAATAAAAACAAGAACGTGATAACAGATAACACAGAAAACAATTAATTTAACATTTGACCCTTGGTAAAAAAAATAATTTGGGCTTTGAGTTGCATCTCGCAGTCAATCAAAACTCAAAACAGTTTTATTGTGTAAGCATGGGAAATTGAAGGAATTGGAAACTCACGAATTAAAGAATAATTGAAGATTGAAACTCTTCCTACACACAATACTAATTTATTCATTTTGAGTTTTGAACACATTATCTCATAGCTCATAGCAAATAGAAAAAAGGGAAGAAATTGTAGACATGCAAACTCATCACTCATCTATAAATCTACAATCTACATAAAAGTCTTTATATATAAAGATTGGTTGACAATGTGAAAAGTATTCAAAACTTTATTTCATTTATCTACAACCTACAATCTACAATCCAAAAGTATACAGAATGTAGAAAGTAGAAAGTACCTATATGAATACTTTATTCGTCGCCGGATCAAAAAGAGCAAACGAAAACGAAAGAGATTTTGCATGTAAAATTTTTATACAGTTTAGAAGTTTAGAGGTTTAGAGATATGACAGAGTCAAACGTGAGTATTACCGAATTTGTTCCAAATCTTCAACTTTCTCTGTCTGACTTGACACGAGACACGAGTTGTACATATACAAACTGTCAATGTACTTTCATCCTTCATTCATACAACTATATAATATATAGGCATGGAGAAATCTAAGCTTTTCCATAATAATAATAATAATAATAAAGCACTATGTGCATAATATATAAGATATACTCGTTCCTAATACCTAATCATAATAATAGGAATACTTGACTATTGACTATAGACTATTTACTATGCGTGTTATTCTTGGACAAACTTTTCTCTTTCCTCCCTTTAAAGTATATGAACTGTGCTATATTTCCTATCCACATGTACAATGTACAAGTCTCACAGTTGAATGTCTACAAGATGTTATCTAACTACATTTTTACCATTTCACCGCAAACCTTGAGTATATGGTTGACTCTCGATTCTTGAGTCTGGAGTCTTGAGCTCCGTCATAGAGAATGGAGCATCGAACATGGAACATGGAGACGATGAACGACGATAGAGAGATGGAGACCCCAGACTCCTGCCACATTTTAAATCAAAATAAAGTGAGTTTCCTCTTCTTACTTTCCTGGATGGAAAGGAACGCTTCATTGCCTCTGAATAAAAAATTTCCTACTCTCATCTCAGCCTTTTTCCTTCCATTTCCCCCATAATGCGTTTATAGGACTATATTATGTTATTTTTCATTCCATCGACTTTGACTTTCTTTTCCATTCCATTCGAATCCATTCCATTCCATTCTACTTCATACTTTATACTTTGGAACCTTCTCATTTTGTCAACGATGTCAAAAAGAATCTCAATTTGAATTGTTGGAAAGTCTAACACAACCAAATCGACAAGGACAAGGACAAATCAACGATTGGATAGGAAAACTTGTTTCCCTTTTCAATTGTATCATGTATGTTTTACATTCCTCGTACCCAATATCCAATATCTCATATCTCGTATACAGTAGACATAGCTCCATTTCCTTGTATAATATTTTCTATTTTCCATTCCTCACTTATCAACATATCTCTACATTCTACATTCTGGAGAAATGAGAATAGGATTCACTGGGAAATTGATTTGTTTGAACGTGGTGAGTGGTAACAGGATTCAAAATTCAAATGAAAAAGAGAAAAACTTTAGTATTTATTATTATATCATCAAATACGATATCAAGAACCAAATGATAAAACTCACGGAGAAAAGGCTATTTTTTTTCTAGTTTCTAGTTTTTGTACCAACTGGATCATTTAAAAAAATCCCTCGAAAAATTGGTACAAAAACAGAGAGTTTCATATGTATAAAAAAATGAAGCTCAGTCATAATCCTTAATTTTTTTTGAAGACATGAGGATTTAGAGAAAGGAATTTCCTCAATTTCTTGTTATTCTGCAAAAAAAAAGATTGCTACATTATACATTATACAGTACACGGTAAATGATACAGGAGTTGTTTGCTTCTTCTCTTCTCTCCAGCTTTTCAAATTAGCATAACTGTCATCAATTATGTGTGTATTGAGACTTGGGAGTAAAAAAAACGGCAATAAATTTAGATATTATTATTATCTATCACCATCAATATCACCTTCATTGCCAAAACAACTAATGATAACCATCAAACGAGCATCCTCAATATAACAAGTAACAAGTTTACTATTTACCAAAGAGCGTGTGCGTGTGCATTGTGCATGTGTATTGGGTATGTTGTTCCAGCTTCCAGCCAAGATTTATACACTGAAAAGAGCTACTCTTTCTCTAGTATAAATTCAGTGTACAAACTACTACTTCACAGAGGCGCTTGATTGCATTGTAGATATATTGTATTATATCTTGTACTTATATCGTATTATTATAAATCAAGTATACTAAAAATTTACTAGTTTCTTTCACTCTTCTTGGTACTTTGGAACCAAGAGAATAGAGAATCCAGAAGAATAACTTTTTGCATACTTTTGTATCATACGCTCAAATAGAGACTATGCCAGATGTCAGATATAAAAATTTACAAGTAGACATCTACAACAATACAAAATACGAAACAAAAAAAAGAATAGAAAAAAATCTTACGTCTTACATTCACATTACGCATTACGCACGACACGGAAAAACGCAATGTAACACGCACTTTTACATTCAAACAAGAAGCAGAAAAAAAATAAGATGGAGGAAAGAGCAACATCAATGAATTTCCTCCTCATAATCCAAGATCCTACATCCAACTAGACATTTCCGAGAAGAATGAGGAGAAAGAGAAATAAACATGTACAATGTACAATCTAAAATGTACTACTTCATACTTCAAAATTCTAGATTTTCGACACAATATGCAATATGTGATGTGTGCACTGCACTTTGCACTACACATGTATCATATATTAATATCAATATAAATATCGGATTTACGAGATACAGTCTAGAGTCTAGAGTCTCCAATAAAAATTAAATTACAGGTCAGGTTAGGTCATGAAAATGCACAAAGGATATCCTAAACTATAAACTACAAGTGAGAAGAATACCAAAATTTATTATAATACAATCCCCGTGTATAAATAATCATTATTTATCTGCCAATATATTACAATCTACAGCATTAAATTCATCCATATATCTAGTAGACACGCTCCCTCTCTCTTTTTCATTCCCCTTCATTTCATTTTATGTTATTTCACTCTTCCTTCCTCTTTTCTCCTTTTTCCTCCTCGTGCCTTCTCTTTCTTTTTCTCCTTCTTCTTCATACTGCTGCAGTCTCTCAATTCAATTATTAAATCATAAATCCTGATATGTTTTTTCATAGTCAAGTCAAGTTGACATTTCTACATTCTGCACTCTAAACAGTGAACAAGGAACAGTGAATAAGACTCATCTTCTTGCTTCTTGTACATTTTATTCCATACACCAGAAAAGATGCAGAATACAAAATACAGAAGCGTTACAACTTAGAATTTACAACGTATAGTTGCCCGCCTCGAATCTAGAATTACTAAATACTAAATACTAAATGCCCAGAGTCTACAGTCTACATTCTACATTCTACAGCTTACATATTTTGTACAACAGAATAATCATGTCATGTCCTGCTAGAAACGAAAACGAATTTATGGAAAACGTCCAGAGCATTTTCATTTTATTATTATTGACCGGAGGCGAAGCCGGAGGTCTGTTATAAGATCTGGGCCTTTTTCGGTCACAACTAGTGGCAAAACATTTTCCGTCACGAAAATCCTCCGTAACGCTTTGAAAATTTCACAATTTGTACATATAGTAGGCCTAAAATATTTTCCGTCACGAAATTTTCCCTAATTCTGAAAATTTCACAATTTGTACATATACTAGGCCTAAAATATTTTCCGTCACGAAATTTTCCCTAGCTTTGAAAATTTCACAAATTTCACAATTTGGCCGTATACTAGGGCCAAATTTTCCCAATGTTGAAATTTCACAAAAATTTCAAATTTTCTCAATTTGGCCGTATACTAGGGCCAAATTTTCTGAATGTTGAAAATT
>JABASP010001650.1:0-26948 GCA_019776565.1 Sminthurinus signatus | reverse complement strand
AAATAATTTTTTATGGGGACAGACAACGCATGCTGCGCTACCCACTCGCGATGAAGAATTCATGAAGCGAGCTTTGAAATCGTGCTTTGCCACGATTTAGATTTTTAAAACTGTATGCATCATATGGTCAATGTGTTCGTTTACCATTTTATGTGGAGTGTATATAGATCCCCGTAGGTATCTCCTCGTTTTTGTACATGAGACTCTTTCAAGAATTTCTCTAGAGGATGAAGATGGACCCGGGCTCACTTCGTCTTGAGTGGCGAGATTTTACATTTTATGTTTCACGTTGAATATGTACGTATACATTGTATACAGTATACATAGTATATTATGCGTATCTATAAATGTGTGTACAGTATACTTAAAAAGTATATAAATGCGCTTAAGGAGAAACGCATCTAGATAACGTGAAGAGTTGAGTGAGGATTTTTCTTTGTATATTTCCAATTGTTGAATTGAATTTAATGAGAATAATTCACGCTGTCCGAATTTCATACGTACCTAGTACTTTTAACATAGGTGCATCGTATTCAGTATCACATCAGTAGGCAGACTGTAAGTAAACTGAAGACAGAGGAGAGACTCTGATCATCTAGACAAGAGAATAGAGTTTTTGTGTGAACTGTGAATATCAGTGAATACTGAATACGTACGATTGCTCATACACGTATATTATATGCACGTATAAAGATTTAACCCTTGTGGCTGCGTTCATTTCAGAGTGTTGTGTTTTTGTACTTATTGAAGCTCAAACAAGACCAGAGGTCTATCTTGATGAGAATCGTGAATGCCGACGCTCTTATGTACAAATGTATTGTATTGTATTGTGTATTGTACTGTAAAGGTTCCAGAAACTCAAAACTCCAAACTTGAGCTATTTGCGTGCTCCCTTGTGGCCTTTGAATCACAGATCATGACAAGACATGGAATCAAAACTATATAACGTGTAAATAATACAATATGTACTATAATCAACACATTATGTTTTAACACTGATATATATTTAACATAATGAATCACATTATCTTCTCTCGTCGTCTTTTCTTTTTCCCTCTCCTTTTCCTTCCTTCCTTCCATGATATGTACATAGCTCATTTAAATCCACCTTGACTATTACGTACAATCACACTCAGATTTTCACTCGGACTATGAGCAGTCGTATATTCTATACGCTATATGCAGATTGAATTCAAAAATTATACTACTGGCCATTTAGATGGACTTTATATAACATCATAACACTTTCATGCACAAACACACACACATGAAACTTCTTTATACACATTACGAAAACCTTCATGGCTTTCCTGAAAAATTAAAAAATGCTGTCATTATATTCCATGTAAAAGAGACTCTCAAATATCAAAACAAGGTAGTCCCTACATATACAGGATAAACATAAATATTGTACACTGGTATATACTACTCCATAATATGTGGTAGAATCTAAAATCTCAATGTCCTTTTGTATTTTATATGAGTAAACGTTGTAGGTAATAATGCCAATAGAATTTAAAAAAAAGACGTATCCATACATACATGTATATAATGTGTGAGTGAGTGAAAGAGTGAGTGTGCAATTGAACAGAGAGAGAGAGAGAGAGAGAGATGAGGAAGATGAAAGTGGAGACATTTGCTGAATACCCAGAGCTCAGAGTGCAAAGAGATAGAGAAAGAGAGAGTGAGAGAATGGGAGGGAGAGCGGAGTGCTCATGAGTAGGAATATGTAAATGAGAGCAAAAATAAAAATCCTATCAATAGCAAAAGGGGAAGCGATAGAATTGAAAGAGCCGAAAAGAGCCAGGGGAGAATTCTACTACTTTCCCATGAAATCCAAGTAGATGACCAATCCAAAACTGACCCTCTTTCTTCTTTTCATTTCCTTCATTTTCTTTCAATGTGTGTATAATGTATACATAAAATATCTGCATACAATACTCACACTTGCACATTTACAAACACAAATGTACACATGATATTCCCAGACATAACTATGCATGAATGCTACACATTATACATCACTCTCCAGTATTCAGTATACTTACTATTTACTTCTCTCACCGTATCCTCAAATAGATTCGGCCTTTCTGTCCAATATTATAAAAATATCCGTAGAAAATGAAAGGATAAATAAATCCTCGACTTCCTTCGTCCGTCAGACGCGAAAAACTCTGTATAGTATAGTATAATATACAGAGTATATATGGTAGGCAGATATTAAAATGAGTAAACATGTCTACGATTTGGTTATAATGCACATTTCATCTTCCATTCATTGTCATTCTATATCTTGCAAAGGGCTAACTATTTCATATTTTGTTTTTCTCTCTTCTTGTCCGTCTCATGTATAATATTGTGTCTTATCCTTTTCCGTCTCCCTTCAAACACTTGATGCGTCTCTATTCTATTAAATTGAAAGATGGAAAGTCTATGCATAAATACAGAGACACGTCTTCGTGTCTTTCTACATGTATGGTCACGTCATATTGAAATACAGTTTTGTTGATATAAAAACACTTGTAGTTTATCATTCCCCATGAGACTTCAGCTGCCCTTTCGGCCATCAGCATCAAACACACAGAGAGATACTCACTAAAGCATTTATGTACATTTATACGTTTCCTCACCACAATCTATTTTCCTTTTTACCCTGTATTAGAGAGCAAGAGCAAGAGAGAGAGAGAAAGAGGGACAAAATACAGAGAAAGAGATAAAAAAGCGAATTTTTACAAATTCATCTCGACAAACAAACTAAGAGTTTCGTAACATGTATAATACGGGAATGCTTACGGCTTGTTTAATCACAAGAAAAAGCAACGTAATAATAAATCTTGATCCTTACAACGTTCATTTTCCCTTGTTTCGTTTTTTTACTGGATCTTTCTGCTCTCCGCATAAACTTTAAGCATACGACTTATTACATACTTAAGTAAGGTTAAAGGTAAAACATAGAAATGCATAGGAAAGAGAAATATTTTTTATGCAAGAGCACATGTATGTTTCTAATCTATACGTGCAAACATTCATGCATTAAATTCTATCTATGCTATGACATAGATAGACATTTTGTATCCCATATCACATGTAAGGTAAAAAAAACAATCCTCCAATATTCATTGAAATATACATGGCCGAAATACTGGACTAAAAGTTAAAGGAGATGGAAAGAGAGAGAGAGAAGGATACATGGAAAGTATGAGAATAAGAGAGTAAAAGACGTACACAAAATGTTTGTAAATGACATATTGCGTACATGGAGATTTGTTTATATTTGACGGCAAGAAAAAAAATCAAATGAGAAACATCTATACAAGACACAAGACACAAGACAACGTTCATTGTTCAAGTCATGATTATAGGGTTTCATTTGTCCGTGTAAACAAAAGATGTTCAATAAAGAAAATGAATCACGTTCATAAGGATTGTCTGTTACAATTTCAAACTTCCGTTTAGAACACAGCAATTGAGATCTAATTTTCCTAATTGCTTTGTCATCCCCTCCATCATTTCAGCGTCCAAACACAAATTTTGACTACCATTAATGTACCAAAAACTATACATACAAACAAACAAACAAACAAGCCCACAACTCCCAAGTACAAATTAAAGTGCTTACTTACTTAACTTATGCTTTACTCTTTGGTGTTATCGAGACAGTTTTGAAAAATGTACACATAATACACCTTATTTTTGCCGGTACGTGTTTATGCATTGTGCATGTCTTAAATACGCAAACCAGCCTTTTCTCTTTCGTTTTAAGTTTAAAAATTATAGTTGTATATGATGCCACAATGTAACCGACGTACATCATACCTGAAAATTTCAAATGTTACCATCTGAATACAAATAAAGTATTACACTGAGAAACAACAACCTTATCTGATATGTGATTCCTGATTCTCACTCGTGAGCTGTTGTTCTTCATCTACAAAAATAATGGACAGTTCTTCGTCAACTAACCATGTAACAGAGATGAGGAAAAGTTCAAATTAGTCCGTGTTACAAAGTTTTCAAATACACGTACGTACACCTTGAGACAGGGAACAAGAGGAAAAGATAGAAGATGAAGAGGGACAACGAAGCACGTAAAAATCCCAAAACATGTGATTTTAACCATCCACGTAATTACAAGCTCAATATGTGCATGTACAATGTACACTGTACACATTCATGGAACAGTTATGAGCATTATGAGTGCAGTGCATACAAAATACACACCATACATCGTACATTGTGCACGTTGTCTCATAGATTTGTATTATTTATTTCCATTGAATTTAGTATAGAACTGATACTATATGTGCGTGATTATCAAGGTCTGAATATGTGCTTCATGTTATATCTATACCTTTTGAATTTTCGCCTGCTCTAATGTTATTATTATACCGTCCATACATTTTACATTTTACGTGTTAAATTTTGATATCTTTCTGTAATAGTATTCTGTAATTTTAGTCAAAGGTTTTGAATCAGAACATTGTAAATCGATTTGAAACAATGTCACATTGAGTGCGTTTTTTTTCTTTACTTATCATACATGCATCAAAACACCTACGATCAAATAAGTAAAAGGAAAACTGCTTCAATTTTTCATATCCTCTAGTATGGCGTTAGTACATTTCATAATAATAATTTGGTCTAATTGAAAAGAGATTGTAATGATTTTTTTGCGATTAAGCTAGATTACCATATCAAACACATTTATGTATATATATATTTACACATGAATGCTTTTATTGCAAATCCCAAAAACATGAGACGAAAAAAAGTCACATATACTAAGTAGTGCCACAATGCACTGGTACATGTAACACGTATAATGTATAATGTCTATTGAAGTAGAGATTAGTAGATAAATGATGTTTTCTACATGGCAATTGTGAATTGTGGGTAAAAAGTGTAGTCTCTTCACCTTCATATCTGTTATGTCATTACTATAATACATGGTAGAACAAAACATATACTTGGATAGACATAATACATAATTCGTCATACATTGTAAAGAGTGCCACAGAATAAAGAAAATCTTTGAATTCATTCAGCCTCGTCCATCAAATCATGTCTGAATTCTCAATTAGGTGACATCGACGTATCGTTTTACATGAAAGTGTCAGACGAGTTCGCATCCATATCGACATGAACATCCACATTCAATTCAAACAGAGTCAATGAGGTGAACAAAATATTATATACAAGAAAACAAACACAAAATCATAGCAGATATTTGATTCTATGCATAATGTCAAGTATGTGCAATTTACATTAGGCAGTGTATAGTGTGTAGCCATTATTTCAATTCATTTGGTTTTGTCATAGTTTTGCTATATAATATATGTAGATACTCACACATTACTACTATACTATTGCCTTGATTCCAACTCTATAGGGGAAAATAATAATGACAGAAAATAATCATCATAAATATATATAGGATTTTAGTTTGGAGTTCTATGATGTGATATAAAAGAGAAGGCTCGTATTCATCAAAAGTACAAGATATCTACATAGAATACAAAGAAAATATATAGTCTTATTGAGACGATGGTGGTATGGTGTCTTACTGATAAATGATTATTGGTAACTGCATTTAAGAAGCATCGACCTGTTTATATATTATCATTATTACTATTATTAAATAGTCTACAAGATAAAAAACTATGTGTGTATGTAATTTTTATGAACTACTCAAGTAATATATAATATGCTTTTGTATATTGTAGATTGTACATGCATAAAGAGATTCAAGGAAGCTGTGTCAATCATGCCGTCATTTGTCTACTCATCTCTTTCATTGGGCACATCCACAGTCCACAACACTCTGTTTGTCCTTCCATTGTGTATATAGCTAAAATCTAGAAAAGCTTTACAATTTACAATGTAAGTTTCTCTGTGTATATGCTACTTCGTGCATAAATGCATGTATACAATACAAAGCTGAATATATATTGCATTACAATATATACAGACTAACACATAAACAAATTGCACATTAACCACAGAATATTTTTAAAAGAAAGATACACTTAAAAAAAATCAACCTTTGATGACGGTGACAGGTACCACGACTATACTTATTATATTTTTTTTACATTTTATATACAGCGTGTAGCATTTATGGTAAAATTGTAATAAAATTGGAATGGAACGCAATGGCATCATGCCTTTAGACATAAATTTGAATATAGTAAAACTAAAACATGTACAATGTACATACAATGTAGATGTGTATCTAAAGTAATGTAAAAAGAAAGAGCTGACAATGAGTAAAAAAGAAGAATTTTTGTGAAGAAGTTTTTAAGTAATCTAGTTGAACGACTTGAAGAAAATGTAGAGAAAAAGAAGTATGGAGTGGATAAAGAGGAGAGAAGACAACCGAATTCATTGTAAATGGAAGTCAATTAGAATAAATTTGCAAGAGAGTAGAATTGACGGTGGGTGGGTGTACTGAAATTGATACGACATGTACAATGTACATACTTATACAATAGCTTGCGAGGAAGGGAGGGGGAAAAAGGTTGAATTGAATTAATCCCTGATCCATCTAATATAACTTTGAGTTTGTCGCGGACGTTAGTTTATATAGTCTATAACATATTATGGCATATGGTAGATATAAAAATACTAGCATAACATTCTATATCTCTTTAGTTTCCATTGTTATTCGTGTCCATGATCATCTACATACTACATACTACTACAATAGTACCGTAAATAAAAGAAGGAAAGATGTTCTTATACAATAATAATGAGGGACAGAGGATTCAAATCAGCTTGTTTTACGATAAAATATATTTGCATTCGTATTATAGTTGGAGTTCATTTCAATGTGTGATATTTATTACTATACTCTCTATCTGACTATATTTACATGTGCTGAGGGTGGATACTGAGTCTGGCTTTATCTTTATTGCTTATTGTATATGTGTACAAAACATCTTTTATATTCATCTACTATTTGGTCGGTATTTAATGTCCGAATACAACATATACAAACTAATGTGTTGTGTCGAAGGAACAACAGGTTGTCGTCAAATTTAGACAGTATTTGCAAATTCTTGTAAACTTGTGAAAAATTTCTACAGCTTCTCTGTAATAACTCCTTTCTCTTTAGCTTCAATATATAGATATTTCTGACTTGTAGATACATTCTCCTAAATCCTTTTCCTCTACAATAATATTACACACGTATCATATCCAATTGCCTATATCATTCTTACTCGTATACTACTACTTTACCCCGCTCCTGAGAATAGCACAAGATAATGAGGTATACAAGTTTGCAAGCGCAATGAAATCGAATCAGGTGGGGACATTGTATTGACTCTTTGCTTATTATCATTATTTCTTTTTTGAACTTCAGCCCACGAACTTTACAGCTAAAATACCTTTAGTAAAAAAAAAAAAAAAGGAAAAAAAAAAGGAACTTGTAGTATGTAGCATTATTATTAAATGTGAACAATATATACTTACATGTGTGTAGTATACTACCTAGCTTATGGAAAATAATATTGGTAGCTATAGATAAATAAACTGCGGACCTAATCATAAGGACTAGACCTAACGACTACAAGTTGTGTGTACAAGTGTATATATATATAAGTAAATGTATTTGATTATGAGCTGTCAATGTCCAAGATACGCTATATATAACATATAGTACTGATAACTGATAAGTATGGTACAAATATGTGCACAATCAATGATATAATAATACCATACTATCATATGCATAAATATAAACACATTCACAAAGATACACACAGTATTGTCTGTAGTCATGGAAATCACCCCAAAACTAGATGGACTGGTTATGGCTACTTTTATCTTAATATCATAGTAAATAAAACGGTTCTTCTACTTTTTTTTACAAATCTACTTTTTTTTGCTTATCAAATACCAGTATTTTTCTTTATCTGTCCTTCTGAACTTCTTCCTATACATTCCAATAGATGCACATGAGTAACATTACATACTATATATATATACAAATGTTCCTGTTATGAAACTCATAACACACAAACTATGAAAATATGAACCACACGATATAGAAAGAAGAAAAATAGAAATGAACCATTACCATAACCAGAAAGTCAGTAGTCAAGTAATGGAATGGAAGGCAAAGTAAATATAATATGTAGAACACATAATATCACTTCAAAATTCATCTTATAAAAGTATTATGCATACACAGTACTTAAGTCTAGGAAATATATACCCAAGTATCAGTAAAGTTCTAGCCTTGTTTCATCTGGAGCTTAAAGAAACACGTGCATACATATGTAAATGTATGTAAACACCTCTAATATGACAGTTGAGCGTCAGTGTTTATAAATTATGCACCATTATATAGAATCTGTGGTGTAGGTAGGACTCAAAGTATGTATTTACTAAGGAAAAACGACGTGAGTGATTCAATGCAGTTCCGGTTTCTGAAGAACCTAGTGCACTAGTCGCTTGTTTCCCGTTAGGGTTAGTATTGGTGTTGGTACTCCTTTATGCCTGTCAATACAACAACAATATATCCCTCGACCAAACCATTTTCTCACCATTTCATTTTTCTATAACTCTTGAGGCTGCTTGAGTTCTGTCCAATCGCACAAGAATTTTCTTGATACCGGTCCTAGTGTTTACAAAGAGAATGATTGTTTGGTGATTTCAAGGTAAATCAAATTTTCATTTCACAGGTTGTCTACACTCCATCATCACATGAGCATGTATACGCTTTGTTGTGGGTATTAGGTACCTACGTGCATGTATGACCGTGTGAGAACTTGGAACTCTAATAAGAGTTCGAAGACATACAAATACTACAATGTACAATGTACAGGTAAATTGAACACCAGACGATAATTTTAGATGTTTTGTCTGTCTAGATTGAATTTTTGCTTTTTAAAAAAAATCAAAGAATTGAAAATGGATTTGTTTTGTTTTGTTAGTAACGAAGTAACAAATACATGCCCTGCATAAATTCGTATACATATATGAGTTTCAGACAAAATCTGTATGTATATATACTATTCATCAGTAAAGTATAGATTCAAATGATAAAGTCAAGAGAAAGGTTGAAATTGAACGTGCAGACAGCAAACTGTACTATTGGTTCTCCTAACAAATCATTTTCGTGGTTCAACTTTTGAGATAAAGGTTACATACTATACTACAATACACATGATACATATACATATTATGTTGTATATAAATTACGTACCATCATTTTAAACCGCACGATGATTACCATCAAGAACTGCATTTGTAAATTGATAGAAAAAAGGATAAGGTGAATCCATGACATAAAAATATACTAGAAATAACACCACACAATGGTGTACGGTTTGATTTCATTATATCTACGGCATGTGTAGCCATTGATTTGCAGTGCTTATTAAGGTATAAAAATAACATTTTTGTAAAACCGAACTGTAAAAAAACAATGTCTATAAATGCTGTTCTAAAAAGATCTGCATAATATTTACTCTGAAGAATCCTTTTGAGAATTTATGCAAACGAAGTCAATGTTTACCTCCATTTCACTCATCAACCAACTTCCCAATTCTCATGTGCCTTAAGATATGAAAATGTTTTTGTGAACTTTTGTTTTTGGACAGGAGTATTCCGGACTTTTGCGATGCACAGTACGTAATAAAATAATGGATGTACGTACTTCAACTTGAAAAGTACAAGATTAGGACGTGGAGAGAGCTCATAAAAGAGCATGGTTGCAGATGTAAAGTGGGCGTTGTGACACCCTTCAAATTTTTAGGTGAATCAGCCTTAAAATTGACGGTTTAAGGTGATACAAGTAACCCTGAAGTAAGTCTTTCAAGTAATTACTTAGACGTAATATTCACAAGGAGTGGATAGTACATTGTACAGCAGTTCTTTCTTACATTTTAAGAAATAACATGTAAAAGGCCCGCATGCATATATAAGCAGTTTGCGATGATCTGCATATTTCAAAATTCAAAATAGCATATTATATTGTAGTTGCTTACAACTTCAGATATAATGTGACGTGAATCATCTTGACAGTACACTGTACGTTTCACCCAGCGTTGCTCTAACAATTGAGCTGGGTTATTTTCAAAAATTCCATTACAATATAAAGTTTTAAGCATAATTTTTTTCGCTATATTTTAGTCCAAACTACAAAAATTTCCCAATTTGAGCAACCTGTGAACTCACATGTTGTAAGTTTTTTTTGCCATTTTTTTTTTGTTTTTATCTTTTTTTGTGCACAAAAAATATGTAAATATTGGAAACACAAAAGCAACAGTACACTTATTTAAACTGTCGACACATTCTTAGGATTTACTTTTTTTAAGTGGTACGGTTTAGCGTTCACGTGTACGAAACTGGAACAGCGTAATTATAAAAGCTATAGTCGCTGTAAATCCTATAATGTACATTGTCCGTACAACAAGTCATTGTTTTATTTTGGTAGGCCGTTTTTATCATACTCATGTAGAAATGAAGCACATGGAGTTGATGCAACTAGCTATAGTTGTAGTGCTGTTTGTATAACACCTATAAGACATATGTGCATATAGTGTAAGCTTTTATTTTGCTATACAAGCTACCAAGAGTTGTAGTATTCTGCAGATTTTATTATTTTATTATTAGTGTTAGTATTATTCCTGATTGTCTCGTGTTATCATTTTGTGTAGGATGAAATAATTAGCATCCAAATAAAGAAAAGTGTTGTCTCTTGATGATCTTTGTAAACTATAATATTGTTTTCAGTATTATTATTCTTATGATTATTTATTATATACACCTTTTTTAAACAGTCGTACTATTTCTATTGCTTAAATGTTATTTCAAGCTTTGAAATATTTAATGCACACAGGACTTCATGTGTAGTATACTTAATCGGATTTTAGTGAAGATGGAACTTTACATGACGTTAAACATCACATTGCCTGTTGCAGGAATTAATAATGAAACCGTGAGAACTTAGAAACTGTCCACGAAAAAATTATCGTTTTGTATATCTGTACATACATATACATTTAATGCTCACATCCAAAAAAATCAAACATTAGAACAGGGAATCGAGAAGAGTATTGTCAGAAAATAAAAATTCGAACGTGAAGGTGAACTCTTTTGAGTATACATAGTTAAGGACAAGTGCGTATTAGGAAATGCGAAGGAACATTTGGCGTCCTAATTTGGGTACTTGTATGTTACATAGTGTATCACATATGATGGACCCCACCGGGACGAATAACGAATAAGCTTCAGTGGTAATGATAGAAGAACAATTTTATGTCCCAAAAAGTGAAAAAATCTTAAGTCGAATCTCATTACGTATGCACCCGATGTCCAGCTCTATCCCTTTATCCCAACGCTTCCTCGATTTGATCCTTAACAAAGCTAAAAGTACTAGACAACCTTTAAACACTCAAGTGTACATACAGACACGTAGACCTCTCTCTAGCTTCTTTCTTTCCCCACAGTCCCTTTATCACCATGAACATACTGCATCCGAATCTCCAATAATGTGTAAGAATATATGTATGATGTTCCCTCCACCTTTTCTATTTTCTATTTTAATACTTTGTCCAGAACCGTTCCTTATCTTCCTTGAGGAACTACGCTACGATGAATACATTTAATATTAAGAAGAATTACCCATAGTATATGATATACGATAGATTACGACCCACGCAAGTCAACGTGTTAATTGACTACAATGTCCAATATACTATAGGAGAAATATATTAGAGGCTAAAATCGGGAAATTTTTTTTTAATGTGTCAAAATAAATGAACATTTTATAATTATTGAATATTTAAAATTATTGTGCATCAATGTACTACTTATATCGTTATCGCTTCAATCCATCTGCATCAATATAAATTAAATGAAATCAAATAAATCAGATTAACCTGGTTCTTTAATCATGCTTCATCATGTCATTAGTTTTACCATCAAAACTGTCTCATATTTTTCTAACATGAACTATGTCATCCACACATGTACAGACATAGCTTTTATCTATAAAGGTTATTTAACCATCTCCTATATAGTTTACAGCCTTTCCTTTGATTCAACGCCATAATAATAATTTAAGTAAGAATGAGACGCCAGCAGTCACAAGTCCAGAGTAAGTACATGATTTCAAGATCACAAATCGAATATATTAATGTTCAGAAATATTTTATGAAAGGAGACGTTAAGTGCACTAAAATTAAGAGACATATTTACATAGATATTATCAACTATATACACATAATAAACAACAAATATATAAATAAAGAAATAAAAACGAACACAGCATTTTGTTCAGTGACCATTACTTATATATACATTTATACAGCATATCCTTCCATGTGAAATAATAACATCACATAGTTGTCTTAGAAAAAAGGAAAGAATTCGTCTGTTTTTTAGGTTCTGTACTTATAAATTTTATATAAATTTTAGTCCTTTTAACCTTGACTTTTCTTCATTGAACAAATTAAATTACTTTGAATGACATAATTGTAATTTGTACTGTTTACTTATCTTACAGTCAACTGTGAGGAGTATGAAGAGTAAAAGACAAGTCGATCTTGATATAATATGTAAAATCTGAAGGAATTTTATTCTATACGCATATATTCTACACATCACACAAAACCTATATAATATTTTATGAGGTGCGAGTAAAATGACAAGTTTTACATTCACACACACACAAAAACAGCAAAATGTACACGCTTTTGGCATGAAATTTATAAAGAGTAAAAGAGTATGTAGTTCTTAGGAATATAACTTATATAGTGACTACGTCAATGACACTTTTCTATCTATCATTTATTTTTGAGTGGGTGATGACGTGTTTGTTTAAAGTAAAAAGGAAAACGAAGATATGTAACAAAGAAAGAAGTTGATCTTGAATGAATAATGAAAACAAGGAACCTATATTTTATTATATGCAGAAGATTACAGATATACAGAATATTTTAGTATACATGTATATGGGTAAATGTTTGTGGGTTAATTTTGAATTGAAAAGGCTAGCTAATAGAACATCCATAATTAAATTTGGTATCTTTGAAATCTCTAAGCCGTTGTACAGTTTTATTCCGTCGATTTACATAATAGTTCTCTTTTGATATTTTTTATTTAAAAAAAAGCAGTTGCAATCTGACGAATACAAAATTGTGTGTATATGCAGGGACAGAGTTAGTACACTGTACAAAATTATTTCAATCATGTCCTATGGACATGTTATAAGCTAGAGATGCTATCATGTAATATGTACAGTCAGTGTACATGCATATTTATGAGCACATAGCTATAATAATAAAAGTACTTAACCGACTCTATTTCCTATATTTACTGACAACGAGTGAAATGTAATATAAAAATGTAGGAAAAATCCAGATATTGATCAGAGATAAGAGGAGAACTTTTCATACTCCTGTCGTACAAGTTAATACTATCGAAGCAAAATGAAGATATGTATAAAGAAATAGGAAAACTTGGCGAAGTATTACATATATATATATATATATATGTATATATTCATACAGATTGTATCATATAATCACATCATTATTATAGAATCCATAATGCAGGACATTAAAGTCTTCGTTGGATTAGCTACCTTGCTCACTTTTCTTATCACTATTTAATACTACTACTAGTGCATATTATTATTAACCTGACTCGTCTCTTCATTTGCAAATTCACCTTTTTTTTCTCTTATTATTATCTATCACTGTTAAGAGTATCGTTGTCACATTTATGCATAAAGACTTGCAGCATCTACTTTACAATACAAGTATGTACAATGTACAAGCACATACAAAAGACGAACAGCAGAATACATTATACATGTACTAGTTGACTACTTGGCGGTAGCAAGAATTTCCAATGGAAAAAATAAAATGTATTGACTTATTCTTTTTTCGCTCTCCATGTACCGTAGCAGCTACAAGTAATAGTTGATCGGATAAGTTTTTTTTTTTTGCAAATAGACTACGTAATTATTTTTCTTTCTCGTAAACAATTTACTTATGTACAAGCTAAAGTTATCATTCACCCTCCATCTTTTTATACTAATTCAATACATCATGAATAATGAATAAATATTAGTATGATATAATGATACATCATTTTAGTAATAATTTTCTATTTACTCTACAATACTCTAGAGCACAAAATCCAATATGTCTTGTTGATCTGCTTTCTACATACTTACAAATGTAACTGAAGAATGAAACATACATAGATTACGAGCATAAAAACAGTGTAGTGGATGACTGATTTGCCGTCGATTTGTATTGATTTGAAGTTCAAGTCAATTGAAAAGAGTGTTTCAACTGACTTTAATTGGTTAGAAGAAAAGAAATGGATGGATGGTAGTGAGTCTCTAGTAATCAATCACAATTTCAACTGTCAATCCAAATCACTAAAACCATATGAGGAAACTGATAACAGACTCAAAAAAAAAACATTGAGAGGTAATAGAATAAAGAACAAAGTAGAGAGCAAAGACATTATAGGAATGAAATGACAAGACTTGAGACAACTAGTAGCCAAAGACATAATTATACACAACCTGCTGAGACAGTAGTATAAAGTACAAACTTGCATTAGTCTACATGATACATTAGACCTATTACACACACATACACAATACACACACACAAAGCTTGAAGAAATTGAAGATGAAAAAAGCATTTTAAACATGCTACGAGTATTTTAATTTCCTTCAATTTCATTTAAATTCATTTTACGCTCCTGTCTATACCAAGAATTGAACAACTTAAAAGAAAAGACAGGTAAATAATACAAGTGAGACAGATTGATTTTTGTGAACAAAATAAAAGAAAAAACAGCATTTAATTTCTTCTCCTTGTACCACACACATACTCGAATCATCAAAAAAGAGCAAATAGAGAGTGAGTGTGGAAGAAGGAGAGAAAAGGAGAAGAAGAAAAAAAAACAAAAGCCAAACAACGAACCAACGATCCACATTCCTTGTCCGTGAATTCAAATATTTGATCGTAGTTGGATGAATTCTTATATTATGTATTTGGATTTTGGTTACTGTTGTTCAGTTGTTGTATTTATGTACAATGTACCGTGTACATTGTACATTGTACATGTTAAACGTAGCCAACGTTGAATGAATATTGTATAGAAACACGAATAAATTACAGTGTGTGTGGTGTATATGTGTTCACAGACAGAATGAAATACATACTCGTTAGTTTTCACATAATAAAATAGCCTGACCATGAAAATACACTAGAGATTACACGCATTTTAAAATCTGTGAGGAGATGAACAACACAGCATCAATAGCACCAGTACTATAATATTAAGTATTATACTCAAGATGATCGATTTGATTTTTTTGTCTCCCCCTTTGCCTTATGTTGTACTCTGTTTACCCTATGCTAAATCAATAATAATAAGAGCAAAAGCACAGCAAAAGAATAATAAAATCTATTGGAATGATATCACTGTTGGGCGTGGCTTGGGGAAGAAGAGGAGTAAGGAAGAAAAAAGAAATAGTAAGGGAGAAACATATAGAGAGAGAGAGAGGAGAGAGAGATTATACTCTTACATAACCTCTGTACTCTGTACATCTTCGTATATCTGTGAATACATGCAGACAAACATCAAGTTGCATCATATCACAAACGAATTTCATTGCGTATAGATACACAATACACATACGGGCTCATAAAAATACATAAATGTATATGTAAAATGTACATGTACGCACACAGCAAATGAATAATTTCCATGTCTCTTTCTTTCTCTTAGACCGGCCAAAACTATGAAGAGATTTGCGTGCAAAAAAATATTTGTTGAACAACGTTGCGTCTACATCCACATCTATCTACAATAAGAAGAAAATGACCAGAGAGTTTCAAATGTCTTCAATGTTGAAGCTTGCAGCATACACTTACACACATATGTCTGTAGCTTCGTACATCATGTCAGTGAACTTTAACCACTACGACTACTACTACTCGCAATCTCACATGCTGTTCTGACCGATTCCTACATTAATCTAAGATTTTCCCTGTGTAAAGACGTATACTTGATTTCATTTCACCATGGAAAAGAAATTATTTGTAATCTCTTTTTAAAAATGGTTTCTGAATTTAACAAAATACCATGAGTAAAAGCGTGAGATTATTCAAATTCAATTAACCCTGTTTATTGTATAGAGGAGCTCACCAAGTCAATAGACATGAGAATTTATTACAGTTTTTTTTGACAAACTATGGCGGGAGTAAAATGAATAATGTTTAGCCAGTTTACTACTGTTGTTTAAGCGGATAACTTTTTCTCATTTTCCAGATCGATACATGTCCCTCTTATAGAATGTTTAGAAGACAAACAAATAAATGTGGTTTCTAATAGTCAAATATTCTCAGAAAATTTAGAATTTTTGGAATCTAAAATTTTCCAAACAAATATTGAGAATGTGACATTTGAAAGAAAGTTTATTCTAAAAAGAAACATTCCAAGGTCATCCAAAATACAATTTATATTATTAAAAAAGTTGAAACATCATGTACTGGCTTTTTAGAACTAAGGGTTGGCAGTTTGGTGAACACTGTGTTTTTTTTACATATTCATTTGTTTCCTAGAAGCAGCCTTATCTTAGAAACAACAACAATACCCTAAAACCAAACTATTTTTCTACACACTTTGGCTGATTTATATGCATGTAAAATAACGTGTATCACGTAAATTCTGCCTAAAGGTTGGTCTGAAGTCTGAAGATAGATATTATATCAAAATCTACCCCACGTCAAATTGGTAACATTTGTTCTGCTCGATTTCTGCCCACTACTACCGCCTTCAGAAATATCATGATTATAATATTCAGGAAATCCATTTAAGAATTTACTCGTCTTCAGCCTATTTAAATCTTACAAAAGGTTAATATTCTTTGATGTCTTGAGATTCATCATGTGCTTCTGAATTTAGAAACAGTATGGTTTGTGGTATGACCTTATAATATCCGTAGATTTGGATCTTTGAATATCAGTTTGTACTTTACATGAGAAAAGCATATCATTTTCTTTCTACTTTTATAATTATCAAATATGCAACTGTACTGAATTATTTATTTTTTTGGTTGCTTATTTACATATTGCGTGTATAAGGAGAATAGACATTTCATACAAGCGTGTAAATACTAGTAGTACTGGGTGTTAATATTTAAGTTGTATTGTAAATGATAACACAGTCTCTGAGATACAAATGTTTGTATTTATTACTATTGAAGTCTATTTATATTTCGATAATCATTCCTTTATTGAATATTGTGCATGTTATCTACCGGTTTTAGAAATTGTTTACTCCCCAGTGCATGACTCGATACTTTTGCTCAAAATATGACAGTGCTTCTATATTCAAATTGATAGGATTAACATGTATCATACAAACTCTTCTTCAATTAGACTTGGATCATGTATAAATACAGATTTATATATTATATTTGTGTAATAATCTTTCTAAAGACGAATTAGTAACTTTTAAGATTGATGTTTTTTCATCCCTAGCAATAGGTTTTTGAAGGTTTTTTGAAAAAATGGGATTTTCGCGATTTTGACGTCTACTAGCTTGTAAAGTTAGTCAAATACAAATTCAATAGTTTGAATATATCATGAAATCAAAAAAAAAGAAGAAACTTAAGAAAGTAATAGAGAAATAATGATAATTTAACGGTTAAAACATTTACATAAACGATTACTGAGAATTTAAAAACGTGCTTTCTTTGTAATGATGATGGATCTTCTTATCACCCATCACTCTCTCAATTCATCCGGTTTTCCTAAAAACATCTTAAAAACTCTCTCAATTCAACTCCTGTCTTGCTTTATCAACCGGAACCACTAGGACGGCAACTATATAGAAAATACACAGCATAGAATACATAGGTATCCTACGCTCAAATGTAAAGAAAATTTGAATACTCAGTACTCAACTCACTCACTCATCCTTAGTACCTATTACTGTTTGATCATTAAATCTAATAAGAGGGAGACAAATGTTTTCATTATTATGTTATGTATTTTCAGCAGGATATTTTATTATTCTAAGATAATTTTCCTTGTTGAATCATACACATGTATAACTTTTCTATCCCTCAACATACTCTTTCTTGTTAATCCTCTTTCTTCATGTATATCTTGGATAAAACTTGAAGAAAAAAGGGAAAAATATGTCTATATGTACCTGTATCACGTACGGAAGGATGCACGTCGTACATACAACAATGAAAACTAAAGGAATATTATTACAGGAGAATGATGGAAGACATATGGAAATATTATTGGTTGACTGTTGTTGTTATATAATATGCATATTATATTGTAATATATATTATATATTACTACTTTGCTACTTGCTACTATTATTATTATACTAGATGCTGTATGCTGCCGCATCAGAAAAGTTATAAAAGTTGAAGATTTTGGCTTCTGATAAAATATTCATTGGAAGTTTTTATCTGCCTATTACAGCTACAGCTACAATAGTTTCCATTTATCAGACATTTATAGTGTATAGTATATGCTATGTAATACATTGTTTGTTGTGAACAAACTTGCACACACAAGATACTGAATAATGGATATGTATTTATCTATCCATTTACATGCACAAAGGGGAAAGGAATGAAAGAAAAAGAAGACCTGCTGACTTTTGGTTTGTTTGCTGTTCATGACAAAGCTTGAAAAAATAATTATTATGATGCCTACTACATGTCGGGGTTGTTTGCAAACTTCAGAAGTTTACCTTTTTCTCTATCTGAACCCCTCTCTCCCGTTTCACCTCTGTTTCTCTCAAGATATTATGCAAGCATGTAGTAAGTTTTGAATTATTTTTTCATGGTAATTAAATTAACATTTTTAACTCTTCATTTTTTAAAAAATCTTAGTATTAATTTCATTACCCTGCACCCCCTCTCGCCACTCGCGGTTTGTCTATAGTGGACATCATAGAAAAAGTGCGTGTACTTTGGTTCAACTTTTACGTAGTAAAGAAACGTAAAAGGACGTTAGAAATGATGTGAACAGAGTATTAACATTAATGATATATAGTTGCACTTGATGATGCACAATAATACAAAATAAAAAAACATGCAAACATGTACTATTACAAAGACGAAACTGGAGTGCTTTTCTCCCTCTCCCTCTCTTTCATTTGACTGGACAGAGACGAAGAATTTTATATCATATTTAGAAAGGAGATATGATACTCATTGAAAGTAGGTTTACTAGGCTGGTTCAAGGAAGTTCCATAGTAAAAATAACTTGATCTTTATGGCTTAAAAGTTTCGAATATCAGAGAAAGGATTACTATGAAATCCGAGGAATACACACGACCGTGCGCGCGATTTCAATCAGCTTTCTTCACTATATTGAAATTCTCAAATGATTATTATAAAATTAAAGCTAACTTGTAGTTCTTTTTTACTCCCTGGTCCCTGGTGATAATGGTTTTCATTTAGGTACTCTTGTTTTTAAATTTTGGATTTCATGAACAAGTCTAACATTTGTACACTTCTTTCAAGTGAATTATGGACGAGTCTTCTTTGTACCTAAGAAATATGAGAAATATGAGCCCAGATTTGGATTTTTATCATGTAATACCAAGTCATCCGCAAATGGAAAATTTAAATGGAGACACGAAGAATCATGTAGACACCGTACATGCAGATCCCATACGCACAATACCTAGTTAGTTATATTCAAGAGGCATGTACATATGTACATCTATACAACAGATAGGAAGCATATCAAATCTAAAACATTTGAGATATGCATAAGACATTTGAATATTAAAATCTCACGTGACGAGCCTTTCCGTGTTGATTTTAGTATCATAATGAAAAGAAACAGCATATAAAACTGTAATATGATCTTTCTTGGATACAAAAAACTTTTCAGGTGTCTATTAGCCAGTGTATGTGAATATTAAATGTATGTATCTATGTACGTCGATGTATAAAAGACTTCAAATGTACATAAGTATATACTACAACGAACACTATCCTATTTTTATAAATATTCTTGTCCTTACAGGTATACTTTTAACAAACACGTAAAGCTACATATTACTGTTTACTATACATTCCGTATATACTGTAACAAAAATGAGACTATTGTTGTTAAAGTTACTACAGAATCTGAAAATATAAGGTGTGTGCTGGTCTGTACATAGGTATACGTTTGAAATGTCAGATTTTTATGAATAAACATCATACAACATAAATATATGTATTTTCAATATTTGTATACAATGTACACTATTGAAGTTTATTGTACAGTTGAAATCATACGTATTTTTGACGCTTATACAGTTTTCTCGAAAACAAACTGACTCAGTAAATTAACTCACATTGTATCCGTTACACTGTCTACATACTACATACTATGTAATTTATAAAGTAGCAAAAATGTAGAGAGGTCAAAGTAAAGAAATCAAACCATAAATTACTTTCATCACCTTTTCTTTCTCTCTTTCTTTTTCACCAACATCACCAGAAGGCAAAAAAGGAAGCACATTTTGCCTAAAATGTTAAGACACTAACTTGAATCTTACACATTTATAAAATAAAAAAGAAAACATAACTTCACGCTCTTTTTCTTTTCCTCCTTCTTGATAAAGCATAATATATGTAAAATATTCTACAAATATCCTCAGATACTCGCCATGTTTCGGTATCATTACATGATGTAATACATGCCCCTACCATTCTTGGTATCTTTCATATACGGAAAATACTTCTTCTCAGAAATGAAAATTATTGGTTAAGAATAGTAATATTATACATTATACATATTACATTGGCTAAAACATAATCTTACTTTTTGCTGAAGGTGAATTTTTTAATATTATTTTCTATATATTATATACAAAAAAAATACAAAATAAATCTTTTGACTTTTCACTAAAATCAAACAATTCAAAACCAAAAGAGTCTTGAAATTTGAGTGAAAATAATTAAAAAAAATCAGAATACTATGATAAAAAGTACCAATTGTATATATATTATAATAAAAGTTGAAAGAGATATTTATAATGCTACTTACCGAAACAGAGCGAAGAGTAATTTCTTCCGATTTGGAGTTTCTTATATACTATGTATAACCCTTGATAAATTTTTTGAACTTCACAGGTTAGATGTGTACTATAATAATTATTATTATTATCATAATTAATAAATTATAATAAGTAAATTACTTCATGATTCCATATAATTCACGATTTATTAATTCACTATTCACCAATAATTATCACATTTTAATAAAAACCGATAAAAAATTATCACCAAAATTTTTATACTAAAAAGCACTGCACCATATTTTTTTGTACTTTAATGTAACAGAATGATCCTGTTAAGATAATAATCGGTATTCTTGTTGTAAAACTAAAATATTAAAAGTTGTACTAGAAAAATGGAAAATATCAAAATGCATTTTTTTGGAATTAAAAACGGGAAAGCTAAATTATACTATTGGAGAAACTCGTTTCACTTTCTTTGGTCTTTCTTTTCTATAAGAAACACTTTTGTTAACATTAAAGAAATAAAACTAAAAACGATCAAAACTTATCAAAAGTTAATGAAAAATGAAAATTCAATAATTTCCAAGACTAAAAACTAAAAAAACTAAAAAAATTGCAAAATTCTCGTTTGAAATATTTCGCCGTTTTTTTTGCCAAATTTTGCAAGGTTAAACTGAAAATGTAAACAAGGCTTCCTAAAATCTTTACAAAACGTTTCTTTTTTTTCTGAAAAATTGCTCGCATGAAATTAGAAGTCCACAAAATATTTGTTAATTTTTTTATTGTCATTCATGTTTTCACTTTATTGCGGCGTAGGAGAATTACGACAGCGTGCTTTAAACTTTGCTGTTCAGTCAAATATTGACAAAAGTACACAGACTATCAATGTTATTATAGTCTCCAGTCTCCACTGTGTGCTCTCGGATCTCAGATTCATAATTTCATCGAAGTTTCAAACAAGTGTATTTTGTATATATTATATTCATTAAATATGATGATCAATCCTAATTTCAACTACGTGCATACATTTTTCTGTGTAGCCCTGAAACTATGATAATATTATGAGTGTAGTAAGCAAAAAAAATAAACATGGAAAATTCAGAAGGAATTTTTATACTCCTTCTTAAATAATTCTTGAGGATACAAGTACAAGTTACAAAAGTAAAGCGAAAGATTTCGGCATGATTTTTGTACCTACGAAATCAAAAATCATGTAGTGTTGTTCAATACTTCTTCCATCATGTGTTATTCTCCTCACTTTTTCTGGGAACAGTGTAGATGTTTTACGGTGAACAATAATACACATAATAATGGGTATTGTATACATTTTGTATTTTGTATTATGCTCAAGTTCATGGATGTTAGAAACTACAGTTTACAATTTAAATACCACGTACATATGGTGTACTTTGTACCCAGAAAGTAAAGAGTGAAGTCGTGTACAGTATACAGTATACACAGAGTGTACTTTCGTCTAATTTGATCTTTTTTCTTGAAGAGCCGGAGTAATTTTTTGATGAGAGTAAAATGAGAGAGACGGAGTAATTTCAGAGTCTTTTGTTGCTCTGCAAAGAGTTTCTTGTGCACCTTCTAATGAGCTCTTATGACGAATGATGATTGCACACACAATTAATAACCACCATAGAGATACAGCTCAACAAATGTATACTTACCTATAGATGTACAATGAACGTGTTCCTATACCCATTGATCATTCATCTATGATCTATGTATGGATAATGGATATGTATATTTATCTCTCTGGTCTACAGGTAGGTATACAGGTATACATGCAGTTTTTTTTTAGATTTTCGATTTTCCTGCCTGATCAGTCTATATAATAAATATTCAATTCATTATGAATTACTACTTACTACGTATTTGTACAATATACGTAATACAGTGTATTTTACACTGTGTAAAACATGCGTGTATACATGTAAATGACTTGTAGTGATGCTCAATTTACTACGCCAGAGCACTTCAGTAAAACAAAAACTATTGTTACTATTTACTATTCATAAAAGCATATATCTTATTGTGGATAGATAGACAAGCGGAGGAAGTGATGATACTAAAACCAGAAAAGATAGAAAAAATACTATTTCCCGAATTTTCTATTCTATATGCTATAGATTCTCCTCATATATCATTTATGATAATAAATTTGCAATCTTTCTTTCTCATGCTAATTTATAACGGCTAACCATAATTCATACTTTTTCATCTGTCTTTGTGTATAATAAGCAAAACAAAAAAAAGATGAGGAATACATATAGTATACATTAAAATTCAGTTGGCTTCCCATTTTCTGTACATTTGCATTTATAAATTCTTGTGCAAGTCATTATTACTCACAGTATAGTTCTATAATATACTGAAAATGTTGAGTCAGCAGTAGAATTATTTTATACAACGAAACGTAGTAAAATTCTAAGAATACATTTTTGGGAAACCTCACCAAAATTTTGAACAAGATATGGAATACTATAGCTTAAAATCACTTTATGATGATTTTTATTGTCATCTTGTGCATCATCTGTAGTTTCAGCTTTTTTTATGCAAAAACGTCAAGAAATATATATTACAATATGATAAAGAAGGATATTATAATATTGTATGAAAAATGATGAATGTGAAAAAAAACGCGACAGATAAAATTCAAGATAAGAAATCTAATAGTGTTTTCGGCATATTTTGATTAGCCTAAAATCCAGAACTGGTGTTGGGAGAAGTGTCTATCGTATATTGGTATTCTAGACTTGTACCGTGGAAATTTGACATGTGCACTGTGTCCACAATACACACATATGCATGTGTATTTTAATCATAGTTTCTGGGTACACATAATCTAGAGACTGAAGACTGTACTCAGGCTATAAGTAAGGAGAATCTCTTTCTTTTTAATTCTCATAACTTCAAGTCAAAACTTATGTACGCGCTTAGAAGGCTATCTGTTGACTGCATAGAAGAGGTCAATAAATCAGTTACACACACACAATTACGAATAACTACCATCTTTTTGTCCAAGAATTATACACATATCTGTGGTACATACATACGTAAGTACTGTATAATAACAATACCCATCTGAAACTGTATAGGTACATGTATGTGTATTTACTTGACGCACGAAAATTGCATGAACTTATCTACAAAATACAGACAGTTTCAATATAATAATTCTATAGATATTACAATGTATCATAGCGTACCTGTAAAAGTGTCTGTATAATCTGTATGTATAATGTATGCGTTCCGACTATTTTCATAAGGGTTAATATTTGAAACTTTTCTGGTGCTACCATGTATCTTTGCCACATGATTAACTTTGGCATGGTAAATAAGTAATATGGGATATGGGCCTGTCCACAAATCTTATTACTTCGTACTTTTCTCTCTCTCTCTTTCTCTTACTTTGATTGGATTTAACACTAAAGTATAGAGCAAAGTGTAGTGAATATTATACCCGTAGAGTATGCAGTATGTATAACGCCTGGAAGCATTATTGTACATGATTGTTATTCCCAAATATTTTTCTCAAGTGTGTAGTATAGTAGGTATTCTGTATTCCATTTTAAACATTAAGAAGACAGATACAATATTTGATGAATATGAATCTTTGAATGAATTTCAAGCAGCATGTAGCAAGTATTGTGGATATAATATGCAACAGAAATACTAGTCAACAAGAAATTTTAAGAGAGACCTGACCAACCTCACAATTAATTAATATGAGAACAAAATATACATGATTGTATATTGTATAGTTACATTCGGAGTACAGAATCGATACAATACATTGTATATTATACACAAATGTAATTGTACTTGGACTGTAACATATGTATTTAAAACGGAGAATAAGACAGTGAGCGTAAAGTGATGTGAAGAAGACACTGAAAAAAAATGCAAGTCTCAAGTGTTATAATATGTTATTACATATAAAATATACACATAGCAATACCTACATGTACATTGTACATTGTACATGAATAATGTCTGTATTCTGTATTGTCGAATGCTCATATGCATATGAATGGCTGTGAAACATTATACTCATGATGATGACCATTTTGTCAGACCTGAAGGCTGGATAGAATAGATAGATAGATAGACATACACATGATCGTCAACTTCACTTCTTAAAGTCTTGTTCTTCTTATTCTTCATGGATGCTGACCGCTCCTCATATTTACCATGTATACATCTACATAATATAATTCTGGTTCCAACTTGGTCTTTGCAAAGTATCATCCTTTGCTTTTTCATGTGATTTACTAACTAGGAGAGGATGATTCAATCCATATTTCCATTTTCGCAATAAAATCTCTATTGTTTTCACAAGTCGTGCTCCTTCATTTTCATCTACATTCATCATCATCAATAGCATCAGGCAAATACATATCACATACACCCAAGTATAAAGAGCAGCAGTTACGTTGACTTATGTATGTGCAGATACATTTACGCTCTTACAGTCCAAATTACATTTTGATGTATTTCATGCATTGATCATTTTGATACAATTTGGTATTTGGCATTCAGTTCCATAGTACAGATTACAGATTACACATTACACATGGAATACATAATATGCTGAAGAAGATTGCTTCTCCTTTGAAAAAGTTAATTGTTCTCAAGATTTATTTTGATTATTTTCAAGTCATTAAATACCACTTCTTTGTGCTTACTTTTCTTTGTTACCATAATATATAGCTTATCATTATTATTATTATTATTATTACTATTTCATATTTGCTTACTTTCCTACTACATATTTACAAAACGAATCACGGACTAATGGCGTAGCCTAACGTCCGGTAAAATCAACCTCCAGTAAAGTTATAACTTTTACATAAGACTCTTTTACAGGCAAAAGTTTTTGAATTTTTGCATACCTGAAAATAAAATTTAAAAAAAAAGGTTTCCTCTGTCTGATTTCAAAAATATGTTCCTCGTTTTCCTCTGCTTTCGTTTCCACTTGATATAGAGTTACTTTGTTCCGTGATATCCAGTACTATTCATCGTTAGAAAGAATGATCAACGATACAAAAGTTCATGACTCTTTCTCCCCATCTCCCTCTTCCTTCCTATTCATCTCCTTGTGCCTGTAAATATTTCTCGATCATGATTTATAGCGGCAGTCAATAATTATTTTTGTGGAGAGTTTAGGGCATTCTCATTCCCCATCTATTATAGTTCATCTACTGCATTGCCTGCATGTATAGTGTGCTTAAAGTAGAAACATGATAGTACATTAAATAGTGCAATTATTCTATACTCGAATGTCGTACCGAAAGCCATACAAACTTATTTATTCTGTGTACTTTCTAGTTCCCAATCCACAAATTAGAGTAGACAAAAAGCTATATGTAAAATATGTTTCTTCATACAACAGAGTATTTTTAATGATTTTAGACTTTCCAAATAACGGCACAACGCTCAAAATTTTTGATCATGTCAACTCAGGGGTTGTTTGTAGAATAGTCCCAGTTTCAGTTTCCGTGAAAAGTTTTGCATGTTCATTATAATATTTTCAGTCAATGCTAAAGGTGAAAAAATAAATTAATCGGAATGATCATTAATGTCCAAACTTGATCCAAACTTCCAAAGTGATGGCACATACCTACCTGAAAGTGGCAGTACAAATAATGTGTAGCTATTTTACATTATAATACATGTAAAATAACATAATAATATTATACCGCCAACGATCAGACGACCTATTCCTTAAGGTGGGCATGCAACAGGTGTGTATTACGTATTGTGTACACTGTATCTATCCATCCACATATTATATCCTTAAGAGAACAGAGAAAAATTAAAACTCTTCTCTTCCTCTCCCTGTTTCTGCTCCATATGATTATATTGATTATCGTATGATGCACTCATGGCTTTTCTTTGAA
>JABASP010001649.1:0-26955 GCA_019776565.1 Sminthurinus signatus | reverse complement strand
CCAACAGTAAAATAGTCCCAAACGCCAAAATGATTCGTGTCATACATTTTTCCTCAAAACTCTCCAACTTTTCACTTTGTGTTTTTTTCAACCTTTTGATCACTCGTCAATTTCAGTTTCAGTTTCGGAAAAGCATGAAATCTGTACACAGATTTCAGATTTGTCACAGATTTTTGTCACTAAATAAACACTATTGTAAATTGTAAAAATATGTGAAATGTGTAACACTTTTTTGTTTTTTTGTACTTCCCCAGTGTCGCGTTTTGTGTTTTGTGGAGTATTTTGATTTTAGATAGAAACAAACGACTAAAAACTCAAACTAGGTCATGAATATGAATGTAAACCAGGGTTAAAATGGTTATCACTTTACATACAAATTCATTCGTAATTCGTAGTGACGGCAAACTTCTGAATCAGTCGTCCGGATAATTATCTGTCTTCACTTAATAAATGTGCAAAATTACTTCTATTTTTATAAATAAGCAACGCTGAAAACTGCACATGAATGAAGAATGAATGAAAGAATGAAGGAACAAATTATTGCGCGGGGATTGGTTGAGAGTTGAGAATATATGTTACTACGTTATAGCGATGATTGACAGCTTTATAGGAGTGCTTCATGGAAAAAAAGGCAGCCGAAAAGACAACATACCCTTGAAATCGTAAAAAAATGAAATCGCATTGAACAACATCTTAATAAGTGCAAAATAATTAAACGTAGTTTCAACTGCTTCGCTACACATTGAATCACATTAAATGTTAAAGTATTGGCTACAAACTACAAATCTCATTCTCATTTCGTATCTTGTATAAATGTTTTCCTTTGAAAATTGGAAAAAACTGCAAAAAAATCAAAATGATAAGATTGTTGGCCTGTAAGAATAGAACCGAGGTTCTCTTCTCTGTTTTATCAATTGTTGTGACTGTGCTAACAGGCCGATCTTATTTTAACCTGCTAAAATTCGAAGTATTATTCTTTCTTTGACGTTACCAGAATATTATGAACATTAAGTAACGTGGCTTATTAACTCATGCAATACAAAAAGGTACTAAAATGAGACGAAATGCAAATGTGCATAATATCGTAAGTATATATGCAAATCACACCAGAGTTTAGACGGTAAATCTGAATAAACGCGTACTTGTTTACTTTTATTCCCTTTTTACACTACAAAACATCACAGGAGTTTTTCTGTATTTTCAGTATTTAGAATTATTTAGCTAGAAATGTTGACAGTGTCAATACAAATTCTTAAAGCTTAAAGTAATTTATGGTTCCTATGTTTATTAAAATATAAAATATATTAACAGTGGAAAAAATACCAAATTAATGAATAATATAGTTTACATAGGTGCCCAATATGTCACTAAAAATGTTTATCAATGTTCAACACTGAAACAAAAACAGACACTAGAAACAAGTAACTAAGGTTAGAAAGAAAAAAAAACAGGAAAAACATTATGACATGTAAAGTTCAAAATTCAAAATCTTTAGAAAAATAACTTTACGGAAAACGGAACTTTCTCCTTTGTAAATGATAAATAATTCCATTTCATATTTCATAACACTGAAAATGAGATCTAATTTGTTCAAAAAAATCACTTTGGTTTAAAAACTAATAATTAATAATTAACATAGATGATAGATAAAAATATGACGTCCACAGTCCAAGTCATCAGTTATTACTGTAGAGGAAAGGTCTGGCATCATTTATCAGTACAATGTCTTTGCCGGTGATGATATTTGAGCACAAAGGACACAGGGAATCATTATCCACCAGTCTGCGTTTTTCAAAAAATCACAAGTAAAATAACGATTATTTTCTTTTTAATTATGGAGTAAATATTATAAATATGCATGATTCATCATATCACAAATATCTAGTATTAAAAACTGCATGCTATTAAAAATTAAAAGGTAGACCTGATGAGCTCCGATCTCAAAGCCGGTAGTTCACAAAACGGACATGCGGTCAAGTCATCAGCAACAATGTGCTTCCCCTGAAAATATTTACAATCCAAAAGCATATTTTTTAAAACAAATTTTTTAATTTTTACATTAAATATTAAATAAATTATAATATTTTATATTTTTAAAAATTTGATGTGAATTCTTTACCGATGCGATACAAAACGGGATTTCGGATTTGCACTCTGGACATTGAAGTTGATAACTTGGAACTGGATGTTTACAATAGGGACAAGGTGTGATTTCATCTGATGGATCTTCATACTTTGTTTTCCCCGATTTTCTTACCATGAGCTCAAATTTTTGTTTGTATTTTGGTGGGATAGTTCCTCTATATTCCGGTTTCATTAATGTGTAGCAAGCACTCATCGCCGCTGCTTTTAATCCTGCTTTTTGACACTCCACCACCGTCGACGTCAAAATCTGGACAGCATCTAGAAAATAGAAAAAACAAAGTCAGTATCATATTTCACTTTTCATCCTGTTCAAGAACAATGAAAAAGTTCACAAAAGATCTGAATGTAAATTTTTTATGTATGAAATGTAAACATACGAGCTTGAAATTTGGAGATGGTTTCACAGATTCGAATTAAAAGTCTTGCTGCCTTCTCATGATTCTGGAGGTTGACATGACGACGGACCAAAAGATAATCATGGACAATCCTTAGAGACTCGAGGACATCCCTTTGAATTTTAATACCTGCATTTTTAAGCTCTCTACAGGTTTCAACGAGGACATTGTGAGACTCTTTGTAATTTCCTGCATTTTGTTCCTCTCTCGACACAATTAGTGCCGTTTTAGATGCTTCCACTAATTTTCCAGAACGAATGTAGTATTTTAATAAATATTTCGGATCCTGAAAAACAAAAACAAATGAATTATTATATTTATTTTAATTTTTAGTTTCTTCTTTGTTTTGTTTTTACGGATTTTTCAATTTAATTTTTAATTTGTATTTATTATAATACCTTTGGAACACTATCTTTTTCTCCGAGTAAATAGTCAATAAGTTGTTTGGAATAGGATTCATTCTTCATTGCAATTACGGTGTTGGTTAAAACGTCCATTAAAACATCATCATCAATATTAATTCCACTTTGAGCAGCTTTCATCAACAGTTTAAAGGCCTATAAAAATGATGATACAATTTGAATTATTATTGTAGCTCCAAATTCAAAACATTTCATAGAAGATATAAAAAGACTCTTTTAATAATAAATACTAAATTAGTTAATTATTTAATATTCAGTTATTTTGTATTTTTATAATTAATTTATACCCGTTGATACTCTCCAGCAAGTTGGAAATATTTCCCTGCTTTGAAATTATCCTTGAGTTCTTCAAAATATCCGGCTACTTGTCTCAGTCCATCCCGACACTCTGGTGGGATATTTGTTAACAAATTTTGACTTTGACCTTGACCATGACCATGACTACCACCATTTTCAGCATTTGCAAATTCCTGAATAATTTCCGCATACAGTTCCGCTTTTCCATTTTTAAAAGCTAGGATGAGTGCATCCTGATAACACTTTGAAATGATGAGGAATCGAAGGGCAGTGTCCAAATCTCCATGTTTTTCAAAATATCGTGCAACATAGGTGGCGCCCGTTGTGCTCCCTGATTGTTTAACGACTCTGATGGCATCATCCGGGAGGTCACATGTGAGATAGAGACGACTTGAATTTTCTGGATCATTTGCTTTTTCAAAGGCTTTTGCAGCCTCTATGAGATTTCCCTCCGCTTCCTTTGCCTTTGCATACTGATAGTGGATTTTTGCCGTGTGGACGTACTGAAGAATATTACTCACTTTATCCCATTGTTTGAGACGGATGTAGAGAGATGCAGCCTTGTCATATTGTTTACAGATTTCAAATAATTTTGCAGCTTCCTCGAAATGCTGTAACAAAGATAAAAAATAATATTAACTTTTTCCGCATAAAATTCGCCTCAATTTTAAAAATAAAAAATAAAATTATTATTTATTATTAATAAATTAGAATAATAATTATTTTATTTATTTATTTACTCTAGCTTGCTCCAAAAGTTCGGCGGATTGTTTTAATAATACAAATGATTTTGATTGGACGGCCATGTCAACACCCTTTTTAACTTGGCCACATCGAATATAACATCGACAAAGTCCAGCTTCACATGAATTGAGGAATTTTTCATCAGTATTTCCATATTTTAGAGCAGCTTTGTGAGCTTGTTCAAAAAGTTGAAGAGCGTGAATATAATCACCACTAAAAAAGATAAAAAAAAGTTTATTGAATTTAAATTATTATTATTTATTGTGCATCTTTTTTTTAGTTTTTACTCATGTAAAATTTTAAACTAGGAAAAAAGTGGTAAAATAATCAAAATAGAAAATAGATTACGTGAATTCTTCATTGAGTGCAAATTCCTTGGAAATGGCGGAGACTTCACTGGGTGCCATTTTATTAGCTAGTTGTAGAGCAATATCCCATTCTTGTAAATCTCTCCTCAACTTTAAAGCTTCAATTCTATTACTGGATTCTAGAAAATACTTTTCCGCCAAGTCATACTCTTCTAAAATGACTGCAACATGACCAAAAGCAAGAGCACGATCCTCCTCATGACTAATCTTGTCCAGAGTGTGAACCATAGCGAGATCACCCAATTTATTATAACATTTTAATGCCATTTGTAACTCCATACATCTAAGAGCCGCCCTTCCCAACATCTCCCAACAATCCGGATCATCCTGAAGTATACAAAATTCATAGGCATCATGAAATTTCTTGAGTTTTATCAACCTCTGAAATTGATTAAATGGTCCATCTGCGGATTCCATATCTTCAGGTCTGTCAATATAGATTGAGGCGGTTTTCATACTCCTCCCCGTGACAGAGGCAGAGAAGACAATTCCATCTTTTAGCATTAGTGGTTTTTGATCATTGGATGCAAAAATCCGGAAATCCCCCACATATTCAACTTCCTGATCTATCAACAGTACTTCTCGCCACACAGTGTAGACGTGAACTTTGAGAGTTTGACTGCAGTAGGCGAGGAAAATGTGACGACTTGAGTCATCTGTATCCCAAAGAATTCCATCACAACGACTTGGAAAATTTGAGAGGGGAGAAAGTCGATCTTGAGCCTAGATAAAAAATAAATAAAAAATAGCTTTATTAGCTCTTTTATTATTATTTTGCTTATTTTGTTTATTCATCTTTTCTTATTTTTGTATTTTAGATAGAAATTTGAAATGCAGTCTCACAATATCAAAGTAAAAAGCAGCTCCTTGTTTATCAGTAATTACGACATTAACACCGCCAGCATCTGGGTAGAATCCTTTTAAAGGGGAATTTCCAGGAATGTTGAACGAGTAAATTTCCTTCCAACTCTCCATGTGAAATACTTTGACGATCCCAGTCTATTGTGAATTGTGAACAGAGTAAACAGAAACTGGATTTTAATTTTTAATTTAATTAATTAACTTTACAACTATTTTTGTTTTTCCCTCTAAAATTTAAATTTACCTCTCCACCGTAAATAAGATAATCCTTGACAAGGGCATGGCATGTGACCTTGAATGCTTTTGTATCCGAATCTGGAAAAATTCGCACATCCCGCTCATCCATCCCATCACCTTCAACCTTTTCATGTGAAAATTAAAAATAAGTTATTAAATTTAGAAGATTTTTAAAAATCCAGAACTTAAAATTTCAAAAATCACCAATCAAATAAAAAAATTAGAAAATACAGTGTAAAAACTAACCAAATGAAGATAAATTTTATCTCCACATCTCGCTGCGGAATAATCAATACTAATTGACATGTCCATGATATTTGAATTATATTCTTTGATTAAAAACGGGGTTGGATTTACTCCAGCAGTTTCATCATGTTCCATAATGCTGTAGAAAAAAGCTCGATTATTGGAACAGGCCGCTAAATGATATGGACCCACGGCAATTAAATGAGGTTCCACATCCAATTTGATGGTCCGCTCTATCAATAGTTGATCCTCATCCTCCACACAAATGACAAGATCAGTGAGTGACACCATTTGTACCATGTGGGTATTTGAAGCTCCACCCAAAAGAGGAACGGAAGTTAAATAAATATGAAGATCCCCACTTGTAGTAACAATCGCCAGGAGTTGACCATCATCCGACCAATGACACCGAGCAGAACTCTTAATTTTCCCCTCATCCTCTGCAACATCTGCAACTGCTAGGACAGTTCGAGGATCCGCCGCCTCATGAATTTGAACGGGATAGTCACCGTAACAAATGGCTAATTTGTTGATCTTTGGACAGGAGGTGGTGTAGCGGAGTGGGTCACTTTTGAGTTCTGCCAGGATGAGTTCTGTCCCAATTTCTTTGTGATGGGAGGAGACGAGGACGACAAAACCAGCGGAGAAGGAGACGAGAATGTAGCCATCCCCGTGCCAATGATGACCTACAAGATTCCCATAACGAGTTTGAAATCCCAGTTCCATCGGAGTGTATTGTGAAGGCTCTTCATATTTTAACATGTACAGAGTTTTTTCCCCAACTATACAACTCACCTACAAATAAAAATAAAATCAAAGTAGCTTTTTAAATTATTTTTGATAAAAAAATAGAAAATAAAAGATGTAAAATTATAAATTATTTCATAATAATTAAAAATTACACAATTATCCATATTTGGTTGACTTTTATCCTCTTTTATTTGACCAAACTTTAAATCCGAGGGACGACCTCTAAGTTGAACCGTTTTCATTGAATCCCCATCCACTGTATTTAAAGACACGAGATTATCAACTGTAGCCAGAGCGAGAAGATTGTCATTTGACCAAGACATAAAAGCTATCCGTTTTGTATGTTTTCCAATTATTGGGACTTTTCTGTATTTTAACAAGTAAAAAAGGTTCAGAGTAAAATCCCACATCCCACTGATTTAAATTTTAAATTATTAAAGATCATTATTAAAAAATAAAAGAAATTACAGCATTATTTGTTATTTGTTATTTACCTTAAAGTTCTGTGATTGTAGACGAGAAGATTCCCTTTACTTGTTCCATAGGCGAGGATTTTCCCACTGGTAGACCAAGCGATACAAGAGCCCGCATCTCGGATATTTGACTCAATTTCAATGAGACGAGCCGAATGAGATTCCCAAAGAAGGATTGTACTACTCCCTTCTGCCAGGATACCCAGAAAATCTCCATCTGCATCCCACGATAAACCAATGCAGTTTCTGTTCATAAAGAAATCATTCAAGAAATTTCATGATAGACAAGTGTAGATTTATTTGACTACTTTTGTATTTTCTCTGTATTTGTGTGTGTGTGTTTATTGTTTACCCAGTGAGAGCGAGTTGTTGCTGCAAATGACCATGTCGATTGTGAATGTAGACAACGGGATCACCTTCAAACGTAGAGGCTAAGAGACCACCCGAACATTTTTGCCAACTACAAATCATCTGATTTGATAGAGTAGACTGATTTCGCAGAGAAAATACTCGCTGGAAAAAATAAAGGAATTTCATGAGTCATTTACAACTTTACAAAATGAGTTTAATGTAATAATTCAGCGTATGATTAAAGTATGTATTATTATTTACCCGACAGCTTGATGTCGCCATGATCAATGTAGAATGTAGAATAGAACTTTCCAAAAGCAAAATTTGGGTATGACTTTTACTTTCTCCTCAATCCTCGATTCTTGATTCTAGAGAACCTTAAAAATTGCCGAAGGGAAAGTAAATACGCAATACACAAAAGTAAAAATATGTGACAACTTGAAACTTGCAGAAAATTGGATGGAGTGAATTTGTCGTAAGTACGTCCAAAACGGAATCTTGTAAAGAAAACTCCTCTAATTTTATCTATTTCTTATTTCTTCTTCTCCTCTTCATCACCAATCACCAGTATTTACGTTAGTTTTTCAATTAACTTTTCACCTATTGTATTTTGTTTCCCGTGTTCCGTAATATTGAATCAATTTTGAAATTGACACTTTACTGTGCTGTGGCTGTGTCCATGGCAACCGGGCGATACACAATAAAACCTCCGAATTCCGCGAGTATTGTGTGCTTCTTCTGCCGCTCATGCCATGAAAATTACCCATTCATGTTCAAATTGCACAAAAAATCTACATTTTTCATTCAGCTGAGAAAAAACTTGCTTGTCAAGAGTGCAAAGTGCAAAACGCCAACATCAACATAATCAAAATATTCAGCATTTTTCATATTATGCAGGCGGAAGAAAATATACTTCGTTTTTTATCATTTCCAACAAAATACAGTTGATTATTATAAAATTCATAATAATTATAAAATACAACTGATATAAAACTTAAATAGGATAAAAAATGATTATTATTTAATCATTAATTCATTTTGTTTCTCATATGAAAAAACCACATCAAGTATAGGAATTATTCATTGGGGTGAACAAAGGGATGATTTTTCTCTTATTTCGTCGGATAGACAACAGAGGGCAGAAGGGATGCAGCATGGTGCTTGAAGTAGCTCCGAGTTCCCAGTGTATCTTCTTTCGTTCTACTCTTTTATGCTATACAAAGTATTTACAAAGGGTGAAAATTCCAAGTCCATGATTTTTCATGTATTTTGTATTCTGTAGGAAGAAAATACAAAAGAATGAAAAGACACAATTAATCTTGGGTGCAATTATGTGGTTAAGTTTCCATCATGTAACTACATTTTACATTTTTCATTTTGGATTGAGAATTGAGAAAATGGAAAGAAAGAAAAGCTTTTTAATGGAAATGAAATAGAGATAGTTGTATTTTGTGGTCATTTTCAGTTCATTCTTTTGATTTGAGACTCGAGACTCGAGACTAGAAAATTGAGAGATTCCGAGAGAAGTCTCAAAAGTTTCAAGATTCAAGACAGAAGAAGCTAAAAGCTTTTTTTTTTCATTTTTCTACTCTGGTTTTTCATTTGAAACTGCTGACTGCTGACTGCTGACAAGCAAGTCCCGATGTCACGACATGAATATTCCACACTGTAAATTGTAAACTGTAATACAGTCCAGTCGGAGATATCAATAAATAATTATTATTGTCATTTTATCTCCCTGTTGAAAGTTGAAAGCTGAAAAGCTTTCCATTGATAAAACAAAATAGGGTCTTTAAAAAAAATAACTACAAAATACAAAAGCAGTTCACAATCCAAAAGTCAAATGTGTATAAAGTTCATTTGTAAAAAAAGTTGAGGTATTTTGTTCTTTTTTTTCCTTCTTTTATTATCTGTTGAGAGTTCAAAGTATAAAGTACAAAACTACAAACTATTTACATAAGTGCACATTGCAGTGAAAAATGTTAATAGTTAATAGCCAATATCTGTTCAACTAATGCGCTCCACTACTTTTTACTTTTTACTTATCTTCTTTCCTCTCATCTCCTTTTCCATTTTAAATTCCACATGGAAAAACATTTAGAATTTAGAATGTAGAATCTAGAGGAATTTGTGCATTTAGAATTTAGACTTAAAAATCTCAAATCTTGAATGGCTCGTTTTTTTTCTCTCTCTGTCTTTTCGTCTATCATCTATAATCTATACAATGACAGGATTATTTATTCACAGTAAAAAGTGTCTAAAAAAGATACAAAATAATATGAAAGTATTATTTTAGTATTTATCATAATGTATAATGTATACCTTGTACATTGTGCATCTTCAATCTTTATACATGATAATATGACCACCACCATCATCGTGCTCGTCATCATCATCATCAGTATTATTATTATTATTTTATAGCATCTTACAATTTACAATGTATAAGAGAATCCATGGACGGAATTTTACTATTTTTATCCCATTCCACCATTTACCATTTACCATTTAGACTCATTAAATATGCACTGTCGGCGGAAAAAAAGGAAATGAGTTTATAATATTATCATAATATCTCTCTCTATTTTATTTTTTTATTCTCCCTTCTTTTTTTAGAAAAAAAGTATAACTTTTTAAGGAAGAGAATTTTTCCCACTATATTATGTATTATGTAGTGTTTAGTAGAATGTAGAATGTAGAATGGAGAAGGGAGAAGGGAGAACGGAGGAGGATGAAGATTGGAGAGCAAAGACCAATACCAATACCAAGGAAAAGACCAAGAGGAAGACACAGAAAACAGAAACAGACACCAAAGCCAAAGCCAAAACTAAAAACTAACCGACACCAAGAAAATGAACAAGATGATGAAGAAGGAGTAAAAAAAAAAGAGTAAGAACTACACCCAAAAGATAATAGAATAAAAAGAAGCCGCACGATGAACGTTTTTCATTCTTCATCTTTTCATACTACATAATATTACATATTACATACATATTATACTTGTTCCTCTTTCCCTATCCTGCATAATTTCTTATTCTCATCAGTCCTATAATATGTATATTCCTAGATATTTTCTTACCCTTAAACTCCTCACATACAACATGTACTACAAGCTACAAGTCTTCCACGAGCTCTCATTCTAATTCCAATTCTATTTCTTTGGCTTGCTTTGCTTTCCTTTCCTTTCCTTTGACTTTGGCTTTGAAAAAAATACAAAATACAAAATGCTTCGAATTCGAATGAATTCAAAAATTTAAAAGCGTTCCTGAGGTTTTCCACTACTATGCCCAAAATGCCTAATGCTTATACAGAATGAAACATGTGTAATATTATGTAAGTAATATGTAATATGTAATACAAAATACAAAATGTAGGAGATGGAAGAATTCTCTAGTTTCAAAGAAGTAGATCTAGAGAATCTAGAACCATAATATTTACCATGTACCAAAAAACCAAACCAAAATGAAGAGCAATCTTCTCTCTCTACTCTAAACTCTAAACTTTAAACATACAGGTTTTTTTCATCTATATTATATTACACAGAACACAGAGTTGTGTAATAAGTGTAAAAATATGAATAGAGAATGAAGAAGAAGAAGAAGGAGAAAAAAAGAAAAGGTATGCCAGATATTACGCTGATGATGATGATGATTCTGTTTTATGTTGTTGTTGGTTGCTCCAGTCATGTATCCATGTTGTATGTTGTATACTTTTTGTATTAAAAGTAGTAAGCACAGACTGGATTCTAGATTCTGGAGGAGGTAGTAGAAAATACAAAATACAAAAGTAGATGGTTAATATTATGCATACATAAAATGTGGATTGTGGATTGTGGAGTATATACAATAGAATAGACTCTGGAGTGGAGTGGAGTGAAGTGGAGTAGGGAGGTGAGGAATTTCAAAGAAGAGAAGAAGAACAAAGACATACTACATAATATTACAGTTTAAAGAGAGAGAGAGAAAAGGTGTATGACTATTTGTATGTAATAGTAATAGTAAGTAATACTCTGTGTGTGTTGTTATTGTATTATATTATGTATTATGTAGGAGAAGAAGCTTGAAGGGCTGGTGAAGCCAATGCCAAAGCTAAAGCCGATGCCGAAGCCGAAGAGTGGAGAGAAGAAGCCGACGGTGTTAGAGCGAGTGCTGGCGGAGCTTGGTTATTACAGGCTTAGAAGAAGTAATAAGTAAATCTAAGGATGTGGGCTACTAATGACTCATACCATTTCCTCAAAATTATTTGCCTTTCTTCATTCTTCTCCTTCTTTTTCCATTTTCCCCTTCTTTTATTACACAATGTATAATGTGTAATATGTAATATGTACAATGTGCATGTATGTTCATGTCCATGTCTATGTTCATCCCTCTGTTTCTGTTTCTACTTCTACTTCTACTTCTGTGTGCTCCTTGTGATTTTGATTTGATGCATTATTCCTTATTTCTTTTCGTTACTCCTATATTCGGGCTGCACACTGCACACTGCTCAGTGCACTTGGAATTTGGAATTCTCGGCATTTCTGTCGTATTTTGTATCAAAAGTGATTCATCGCATTTTAGGGACACACACACTAGACACCAGACACACATCATCACCATCTTCTTGATTCTCTTGGTTCTCTTGATTCTTGATCAAAATGAACATGCACATGAAGAGGAACATGAAACATGAACAGTGAACAGCATCATCGCTATTACGATTACGATTGCAATCAACACACCACAAATCCCATATTTTATTATTACAAAGGGAACACACACTAACACTATTTACTCTGTTCTATTTTCTACATTCTACATTCTATGCTCTACAACACACTCACCACATATCTTATTTCTATAACTCATATACAGAAAAGAGGAGAGAAAAACATCCCCAAATGAAATATAATGCATTTCATTGAATGTTGAATGTTGAATCCATCCGTCGAAATATGGAACAGAGTATAAAATATCCAACATCCAACATCCAACCAAAAACTATATCAATCTAAATTAGTCTACCTTCATGATGAATACGTGGTACGTGGTGGTGGTGCGATTGGATTCTCTGTTCTCCATTCTGCATTCCCCCATCCCCATTCCTGTCTGCTGTCTCTGCTTTCTTCTTTAGTTACTCTATTTCTCTTTCCTTCCCCTATATTTACTAGTATCATATCTATAAAGCTATAGCTCTCTTTCCTCTTTCCTCTTCCCCAATTTTTACTCACACAATACACACTACACAATACACACCGCAATGCACCGCACACATGAGAGAGACGGAGACGGAACAGTCAACTCAAACAGTAGCCGGATAATTTTATATTATTAGTTCTCTTGTTCTTGCTCATGTAGTCGTAAGTCGTAAGTCGTGGATATTATAATATTATTATGCTTTTATTCATATTCGTATTCGTATTCACTTTATACTCTCTTACATTTACTTTTCGCTGTGCCGTTGCCTTTGCCTTTCGGTTTTGGATTTGGATTTGGACGACAGGAGGGAGCTTTTATAAATTTTATTTGTAATGCATAATGCATATTACATGGAACTTGCATGCAGAGAGCAAAGAGAGAGAGAGAGAGAGACAAAACTTTTATTATTAATGGATAATGATATGATCAAAACCTGGAGCAAAAAGGAAAAAACTAGAGAGAACAAGAGAGAGAAAGAGCAAACTAAGTGAAGCTTTTTGAATAGACAGGAAATTTGGATGGAGGAAAAAAGAATCAGGTTTTTATTCTTATTCTTGCTACTACAACTAAAAACTACAACTACAACTACAACTACAACATTCTACAATATAATATGTAGATTCTACATTCTACATTCTATTGTATATTGTACATTTCCAACTTCAACTCTAATTCCAATTCTATTTCAATTTTAAGCCAAGCCAAACACCAAACACCAAACATCAAACATCAAAACATGAGCCATCAGCCAGCGAGCCAGCCAACGAACATGAGTAAGAACAAGAACGAAGAACGAGTACCTTTTGCAGCTCGAAACTGTGAGCTCAAAACTCAAAACTCAAAACTGAAAAGTCAGAACTCAGAACCAGCAACCAGCAAATGTGATATTATAATAATATTAAGGATTAAGGATTTAGCCTATAAAATGTAATATAGTGATAATATAGATGTAAGTAACTTGTGTAAATTGTAAATTGACTTGTATAATTTGGCTTGTACCGTCCTCCGATGTACAATGTATTCGGAATATGTATATAATTTTGTATATTTATTTATTCTTTTGTAGATGGATAGGATGGCGATGTTAGATTGTAGATGTGTCGAATGTCGATGTTAAGTGTCAGAGTAGGAACGGGGTCTGCGTAAAAAAGGAGATATATAAAATCTCCTTTTTTTTTAGTTTCGAAAAACGAAACTGAAATTTAAAAAAACCGTGACAACCTAAATTAAAAAAAAATCCCTCACGGGTTTTATATAACTTTTAATAAATTTTTCGCGTCGGCGAAAGTTTATTGTTTTTTTTAAGAACAACAACTGGAATTGGAAGTAGTAGTAGTAATATGTGGTACACTACGTACAAATTTTACTACTACTACTGCTACTTCCAATTCCAGGTGTTGTTGTTTAAAAAAAAAAAACAATAAAGTTTCGTCGAAGCGAAATTTTTTTTTATTGAAAAATTATATAAAACCCGTGAGGGATTTTTTTTTAATCGGTTGTCACAGTTTTTTTAAATTTTAGTTTCGTTTTTCGAAACTAAAAAAAAAGGAGATTTTATATATCTCCTTTTTTACGCAGACCCCGTTCCTACTCTGTTAAGTGTACAGGTTACATTAGCAATTTCCAAAAAATCCAACCTCCTCCTCCCTCCAGTCTCTCTCTTTCTCACTCTCTCAGTCTTCCTTCTTTCCCAGAATATGTAGAGAATGGATAATATTATTATTATTATTATTATAGAAAATCCATGCCATGTACGTGTTTATTATATTATTTTTTGATATAGATGTAAAAAGTAAAGTGTAAAAAAGCTGACTAACTTTTTACTCAAACTTTTGCCTTTTGCCGAATCTCCATTCTCTTCATTCTCCATTCCATTCTGTTTCAGACCCGTCATCATTTTCCTTCCAATTCCCATTCTCATCGTCATCATCAGCGTCGTCGTCAAAACCATCATCACGTATTAGTTGAAAAATTTACAATGTACAATGTAATGTAATAGCTGATGATGTATATTTTATATTTAGTCTATAATATTCTTTATTCTCTATTCTCTAGTCATGTCATAATATATATGTAACACGTAATTTAATGAGAGCCTCCTGCTGATGATGAGACTCAAAACTCGGTACTCAGGATGACATAGATAATTCAGAAATTGAGAACCTCTCGTGTCTCTTACTTTTTTTCTATACAGTATATACAGCATACAGCCAAAGCATAGCATTTTTTTGTAGAAAAAAAATGAAAAATTAAAGAAAAGAAGAGACAAAATAAAATCAAGTCAAGTCAAGATGAGCCGAGCCGAGTTGAACGGAGCTGAATTGAATTGAAAGGAAATGAGAATTGAGAAAAGGCGGACACACATAGTGAAAATTTATCCAAAATTTACTTTACATATAACATAACGTGATAATAAATAATATGTACAAAAGATAATAGATAATAGATACAAGTTGCTTTTTGTGTACACAAAAAAGTAAAAAGTAAAGGATATTATCACCATTATTCATTTATTATTCTATATTTTAAACTCATCTTTTTTTACAGTGTACAGTGTACATTTTGTAGATAAATAGTAGAGTGATTATTATTACTACCATTATTATTACTATTATGTGCAAAGAACAACATGTAAAAAGTTAAAAGGGAGTCCAAATGGGAAAATTTTAGAGGCGAGGAACAGGAGAAGTTCATCGTTCATCGTACATCGTCATCGTATCTTGGATCTTGGAAATCAGAATCAGAATCAGGAAATTCATACTTATGTACATTTACTGCTGCACATCCATCCATTTTCATTTTCATAAGTACTTGCACATAAAATAATCATAATGATAATGATGATGATAAACATAATAATAATGTTAATATTATAATAATATTATAAATGTTACAATCAAGAATCAAGAATTAAGAGGACATCATGAAAAGATGAAGATGAAGACGAGGACGAGGTTGAGCATGGGAGATGGGAGAAAAACAGCGAAAAACATGGCACGACTTTTGGCAAAATATATAAAATAATAATAATAATCATGTACACATTTAGTACATGCACAATCCACAGTCCACAATATGCCTGAATTCTGAATGCATAATATATAATATGTACATAATATAAACATAATGTCATGAAATGTTTTGTATTTTGTAGTACGACGAAAAAGCCAGAATTTTCTCCTTTGGTATCGCACATTTGAATTATGAGTATGGATGCAAAAGATCGTCGTCTTCCTCTGACTTCGTACTTCGTCGACAGAAGGATGACACACTAAAGCGCATAAGTCATTCTAATAGCTCGTAGCACTCTTTGGTCTTTGGCAAAAGTTGTTATTTCTTCTTGCTAAATTCCTCCTCTTCTTCGGCTCCTGCTGACCTCAACTCTCCATACTCTTTGCATCCTTGCATATTATGTATTATGTATACTACGATAAGTCTATTGCCCATACACCTAAAAGAAGAGAAGATTCAACATTTTGACTATGTGTGTGTTTTTAAACATTGCAATAATAATAATAATAATTGTGATATAAAATATAATATTTAATATTATGAGAGATAAGTGTGATTTTGCTTGTTTTGAAGCTTGAATCTTGAAGCTTTTGAATCTTATTGCATCTTGTAGATTTTTTTGTATGTATTTTATATTTTATACTTGTGTTTTGAACATCATTTTGAGTATTTTGTATTTTCATAATAGTGCCACACCATAATAATAATAATAATATAAAATATTAATACAAGTAGAAAAGAAATCTTGTAGTTTTTGCCATTACACAAAATATAAAATACAAATACAAACACCAAACACACACACACTCTTATTCACATTCACATTCAAGTTGTTTAGATCTTAGATTGTGGTTTTATTATCCTAGTTCCAAGTCTCAAAAGCCATAGACATGTTACATGTTACATTATGAGTGTATAATGTGTAATGTGTTATGTTCAATGTTCAATGTTAGTACAATATGAATAATTCTTTTCCTCACACCAATTCATAGTTCATACTTCATACTTGATACAAAATTCCTCCATCTTTCCTCTTCTTCTTCTTCTGGTTGGTCCTCTGCTGCTGATTATGTTGATGATGACTATATAAAATATAAAACTGTATAAAAATGTATAAAATATCATAAAAATGATGAATAATATAATGAAGGGAAACTTATGAATGATATGATAAATAGTAAAATAGTAAATGAGTAATATGCACAAAGTACAAAGTATTATGCTCAAATCTCTCTTCTCTCTTTCTCTCCACTGTCGACTGTCGACATCAAATATCAAATCCAACATGTTCAACATGCACCAAAAACCAAGAACCAAAAGCCAAACCAAAACCAAAATGAGCCAAAGTTACAAACACCAACCCAAACCCAAATCAAAGTCCAAAAGCCAAATCCAAATCCAACCTAAAATCCAAAAGCCAGAAAAATCAAGGCGATGAGATGCGTGTGAATGGGAAAGAGCAACGCATAGATACATCATCCATCATATTGTTCCTACTTTGTACATGTACAATGTACACATTTCTAGTATCTCGTATCTGGTATCTACCGATTATGGATTTGGGTATTGAGGATAGTCAGCAACTCAACATCTTTTCTCTTCTTCTTTTTCTTCAACTTTTGTGGGCAAATTTCCATTTCCATTTTCCATATAAAAATAAAAACACAGTCAACAGTCATAGATCAAGTTGATATGAAAATATTAAGACTTGAGACATGAACAGAGAAAAGACAATGCCCCAAATCCCAAATGCCAAATCCCAAAGGGTAGAGCTAAGAATACATCATAATATCACAAATCCATTACTGATTTGAAGTCAAATCTGTAATCTGTACACAAGACAATACAATAGAAAAGAATACGAATGCAATGTCAAATTATGATTATCATTTTTGATTCTGTTCATAAATATTAAAGATATAAAATGTATTGTCCACAATCCATAATCCATATTCAACATTCCGTATTTGATTTCATGTCCTTTTGCCATTTGCACTACAGTCGGCTGAAAGCTAAAAGCCATCATCACAAGTATAAACACTAAAAGCTAAAAGTCACCCAAAAATGAAAACTCTCTCTAATACAATGTACAATCTCTGCATTCTGCATCTCTATTATATTTTGTATTTTATACCGGTATGTACTTATCATATATACTTTCTTATAACTGTGTTTATACTTTGTACATAACACGTAACAGATAACAGATAGGAGAGGACAATTTGACGTGATATGTTATCATATTAGTCGTGCAATAAATACTGAGGCGGACTCACAATTCACAATTCACCATTCAAAAGTAAAATGTACAATGTCTAATGTACACTCCACAATCTACAATAAAGTTACAAATAAATGCATAATGCATAATATATGCAGAAAGATGTAGAGAAAATATGAAAAATCTCATGTCAAATATCTGTACATTCTACATTGTACATGTAATGTTTTGATATCTTTTCCCTCTCAATTCTCAAATGAACGTAAGCTCATAATATACATAATGCATAATAAAATAATATGATATGTTGAGGATGCTGACGAGATACTAGATACTACAGGAGATAGTAGGTCTGCATGTATTTTGTATTTTAGAGGAGGAGAAGGAAGAAGGACAATCTTGTTGGTTGTTGGTTGTTCATTCTTGCTTTGCTGCTGCTGTTGTTGTTGTTGTCGAGGCGAGACATTAATTTTATGATTCTGGTCGTGTGTGTTGTGTGTTTTTCTTTTTTCCCCTTCTGTCGTCGTTGTAATCGTCATCCTAGTCTCTTCATCATCAGCATCATCATCATCATCATCTCCTCCGCCTCCAAAATCCAAAATCCACATTCAACATTGAACATCTTTTGCTTCCATTTCCCATTCCATTTCCTCTGCTCTTTACGCATAATAATCTAATATCTCACACACAGTTCAACATTCAACATTCGAGATTCAAGAAAAACCATCATCATTATTATTATTATTATCATTATTATTCTCCATGTGTTATATCTATATTCTATATGTACACCAGAATAGAGATATAGACATAAAAATGAGGTATACGTGCAGATTTTGGCACACAACACACAAAACTGTACGAGAAGGAGAACGAGTACCATCTTTTCTGTACAGAGCACAGAGAATAGTTGAGTGTGTGAGGGAGCAGCAGGAGATAATTGTAGGATTAAGTGCATCATTAACTATTCAATATGAGTAATTGTCATTGTCGTCAGATCCAACGCCAAAATGAAAGCCAAAAGTCAAGTCAAGCCAAGCCAAGCCAAGAGCAACGAGGAATGAAAATGAAGAATGAGGAACAAGCAAAAGCTAAGGCAAAGCCAAAACCAAAGTACCAAAGTCAAAGCCAGAACTAGAATCAGAATCACAACCAGAAGAAGAATGACGAATGTACTCACAATTCCTATTCATATTCATAATTTCTCATTCACAAATTATGCGACCAAATCACGTCTAAAATAACACACACATGTGTATTATACTTTTTTATGTAAAATGTAAAGAATGAAGCCTCAAGAATCAAGAATTCAAGAATCAAGAATCAAGAGAGAAATGAAAAAAGGAATTTTGTCCTTAAACAAATTTTTAGAGAAAACAGAAAATGTCATTTTTTGTGTAAATTTGAAGAGTACATTGTACATTTTTTACATTGTATGATCAATTATTGTTTCCCTACTTTTTACACATGTACTGATATTAACTTATCCATTATCCATTATCTGCGCCCATGCCCAATGTCCACTGTCCAAGGTGACTTGACATGTGGCATGTGACATGTGACACAACACAACAAACAACTAAACATTATATTCTTCTTCAGCTTCATCATCTTCCAATTCAAACGGAATAAAGAGGATGAAGAATTGATAATGATAAAAGGAAAAAGAAAAAAAGAAACACAAGAAACAAGAAACACGAATGAAGACAAGAGGGAAATTTCTATCCATTTTTTGATGAAGGATTTGGATGGATCTTTTGTAAGTGCAAGTTGAAATTTGAATTGGAATTTGAAATGAAAATGGAAATAATGTAGAAAATGCACAATTACAATTACTCATCCAAACATTAAGTATGATTTTTAATGCTTAATCTTTACTCTTTTACTCGTTTACTCTTTGGTGTTGCTGTTTAACCTGTATGATTTGTATACGCACATCAAATCAAAATCAAAATCAAAGTCACATATGTATCTATTATGTAGAAAAAGGAAAAAGGTTGATAGAAAAGAGAGCCTTTTACCTTTTACCTTTTAGCAGTGGTTGTGGCTGCACCAGTAAATTACATTATAAAATGTTGCACTAACGACAATTTACAATTTACATGAGGTATTCATATTCAGATTCAGATTCAATATGTATAATGTATTATATGCATCGTCCACCGTATGTTGTACTTGTCTTTCGTCTTTCCAATAGGCTCAATGCTCAAATGCATAATGTAATAATATTAATTATTATTATTAAAATAATTTATTTGGCTTCTAGCAATAATCATGGTTAATGTAATGGATTTATGCGTGTTCTTCTGGTTGTTGCTCTTTCTGTTCTCGTCTGTTCTGGGCTTTCAAAAGAAGAGTAAAGAGTAAAGAAGTCCACTACGTTGTACATTGTACAACTACAAACTATACAAACTACAAACTTTGAAGTACTTACACACATTAAATAAATAAATACATCTGAAGTACAAATCTTGTGACTTTTGAATGCTGAATGCTGAATGTTGAACAGTTGAATAGTTGAAAAGTTGTGCACACTTGACTATTTTTCTTTGTCATCGTCGTCGGTCCTCGTTCATCGTTCATCGTTTATCGTAGCTTTTGTTACTACTGTGCTGTACTGTTTACTGTCGCATTTTATATTTCATATTTTACCTTGGTTTGGTTTGGTTTTGGTTTTGGTCATAATCATAATCAACGTGCAAAATACAAAATACAAATAATAAAGAGAGAAGATTCGGCCATATTTGTATTAGTTTTCCCTTTAGTAAAATAACAATAATTTGGGTCCTTGTCTTCTCTATTCTTTATTCTCTGTGTGCTCTGGGTTCTTTTGTGTGTGTCTAAGTACTTGCATATAAATTTATACATGATTATATGATGATGATGATGATGTGTGTGTGTGTGCTTCTGTTTTCTTTTTCTTTTTGTGTCCTACTCAAAACTCAAAAACTCAAAGCTCCAAACTCCAAACAATCTGTAACATAAAATATATAAAATATAGAATACGCACTTTGTCCTGTATTTTGTACATTGGACATTGTACATGCATAAGGAAATAAGTTTCAAATTACAATTACAGTTTTCCATTTGCCATTTCCATCTCCATCTTTATACACAGTTTCTAGTGCAGTGGACAATCTACTGTCGACCGTCTACTGTGCAAAATATCTATGTTAATACTAAATACTAAATGCAAAACGAAATGGAAGGAAGGGAAACCAAATACAAAATACTAGTACCAAATAGCAAATGAAAGAACAGTAACCAGTCAATTTCAATTCCCAATTGTTGTTGTTGCAAATTACAGACATTATTGCTCCCCATCTAATGCACATAATGTGTAATGTGTTTTAACTATTAAGTACACTCTGCACTCTACACTGTCCTGTGTGCTGTGTGTATTGTACTTTGTACTTTGAATTTTGTCTAGAGTGTATATACACAGTCATTTATTCATATTATCTCTCACATTATTTTCTCCTTGTTCCACTCTGAATTTTCAACAAGGGTGAAACTCTAAACTCCAAACTCTGCAAAAAAAAAACCAAAAACATTTTGAATATTAAATTTTGTCTGTAGTCTGTACTACCAAAAGCCAAAGCCAAGAACCAAGTCCAAAAGTAAGGAAAGTATATGAAACATGCTAAACAGTAAAGGAAAAGGGATAGTTTTAATATTTTTTTTGCTTTAAAAAGTTTGTTTGTTTTTTTGTTTTCTCCCTTTTATTTCAATTTGGAAATTTCTTATTTCTTATTAATTTGGCTAATGGTCCCAAATCCAAAAGCCAAAATTCCAAATCTAAAATTCAAAACATAGTGCAAAAATGCAATAAAGTACAAAGTGTAAAGTGGATGATGCTGAATACTGATGATGGGACGATGATGTATATTAGAAGAAATGTGAAATGTTTACTTATTTATATGATGATTATTGTGATGATTATGATGATGGTAGTGGTGGTGACCAACAATCAAGAGCCAAGCGCCAAGAGCCAAAAACCATCCCTGACTCATTGTCATTTCATTGGATTAAGGAGTGAGAAACTACGATCGAGAATTGAGAATTGAAAATGAGATTGACTCACGCACACAAAAAACAAATACAAATACAAATACAAGTGCATACTGAATATTGTACGCTTTATGTTTTGTACTTTATGTGAAGCGACCAAGCGACCCAGAGACACATGTTGATTTAATGTTTTAATGTATAATGTAATATGGACAGCGGCTGAGGACTGACTAATTTACTGTCTGATGTCTGATGAGAGATGATGGAGAATGAGAATGAGAGTGGAGTAGAGAGTGAGGGAGAAAATGAGCCATATATGCATAAAAACAAGCATGAGGGAGAAGAAAAGGAATAAACAATACCATAAAATGGCAATGATATCCTATATCCTATACACTATACTTGTAATAAAGCGTATAGTGCGTGTCCATGGAATGGAATGGAGTGGATTGGATTTGGATTGTATTTGGAGATTGTGATATGTTGAATAATACATATTGAAAGGGGATGTTGAAAGTTGAAATATCTCTGAAATGAAAATAAAATAAAATGTCACTCTCCTTCTCAACTGTGCTCTTGTTCTTGCTCAGTTTCTCCTCCTCCTCCTGTGTTCAGTGTTTGGATTAGTTTAATTTCCATCTGACACTCATTCTATCCCATCAGATCACATCACATCACATATCAGCAGATCCACATCACATCTACATCAACATCAACATCTACAAATCTACACTCATATCTCATATGCATAATACTTATATGCATATGTACAAGTATAAGTGTAGATTGTAGATTCCCCAAACTGATTTGATTAGAAATTAGAATGTTCTCAAGAGTATTAAAAGAAGGAGGAGGGTTGTTGAATGTTGAATGTCGAATGTAGATAAAATAATATAAAATAAATGCATATTATGTACACATTAAACACTATAGACTATACCTTTAGGAATATTTGTAAAATACTAATTAGAAATACAACTGTGTATGAAAATGCTCATAATATTGCCACGCCATTCCAAACTAATCCATTCCACGGTGCATTCGACATTCGACAGAATCATGGTAATAATATGCATAATACGATGGTTCTTGTGTATTGTGTATTCTGTATGCGGAGCACATACATGAAATTGGCTACTCTAGTCTACAAAGAAGTTTGAACATTGAATCTACTATTTACTATTACTTTGACTAATGCTCACTAATACTTGTACTCGATTGCATTTTGTATTTTGTACTGTAGACTGTAGGTATAAATAATAAATATATACTTGTACTCTTGTACTCTTGTACACATGGCAGTTTACACACTACACACATCATGTAGAATGTAGAATGTAGACAGATAATATCTGTATTAGTGGCGTTGATTATTTCATTTCTCGCCCGATGATCATTATCATCATCACATCACATCAGAACTCAGAACAGAACTTGAAAACTAAGCATTTCTCTTTACTCTTTACATATGCAATATGCATCAAAGTATGTAAATGTAAATGTAAATATAAAAGACTGAGCTGGACTGGTCTAAAGCTATAGTTACAGTTTATAGTTGTGAATTTTGAGTTCTGACCTGGACTTGAAGTTGGAATTGGATTGTTACATAGTACATACATGTGCATGTAAACTCGAGAGTCGAAGCTCGAGACTCGAGAATCGAGATGTAGATTGTAGATGGAGATAAAATATGTAATATGTAATACTTGACTCATTTTCAAGTCATTTGCCAAAAGATGCCTACAGAATGAACAAGGGAACAACAACCAACAACCATCATCAACATTATCATCATCATCATTGCAATCATAATGAAGAGAGGGAGAGTGAGAATGATATCATTTTTATCGTCAATAGACACTAGACACTAGACATTTACATGCATTAGCAACTCACAACACACAACACACACTACACTCAAATATCAAATACGCAGGAGATAATCTACATAATATACTTTATGCATGTACGGTGTACGGTGTACGCACTTTCCATTATCAATCTGTGATCTCTGCATCCCAAATCTAAATCTAAATATCTAAATATCCATCCACCTCTATTACAATTTAATCCCAAGTTGTCATTTTTATTATCAGATTCCTCGCAACACCATATGATGTAGTGATCATGATAATAGTGATGATGAGAGGAGAAAGAAGTAAAGAACAGGGGCATCCAGAACGAAATGCCAAATGCCAAACGCCAAACAAACTGCATGTGTGGAAAATTGCTACACATATAATAATAATAATAATAATACATTATACATGATACACATTAAAGAGTAATAAAAGATAAATATTTTGTATAATATAATAAATAATAAATAAGCGTAGCTAAAACCCCAAACCCAAGAACCCCATCAAAAAGCAAGAGGCAAAAGAGTGTGCATTGTTCATTATATTCTACAGAGTGCAGCCTGCCTATGTCAATTCTCAATTCTCAAATCTCAACTCTGAGGTCTCAGCTGAAGTTTCAAGTCTGAAGTGCTATCCACGATCCATCTGTTCAGATGCAAGTTGTAAATCTGTGTCTGTATCTGTATCGATTCTATATTCTATAGTGTTATGAAGGGATTCCATTTCCATTCCATTCTATTCTATTCTATTCCATACTCCATTCTGTATTCTATGGTAAATATTCTATTCAATTCAGTTTTTCAACCCTGAACGCTGACTGAACCTGAACGCACAATAAATGACAATGGGCAGAAAATATCTATATCAGTCAGAAAAACGACAGACTTCAGACTTCTTTTCTATTCAAAGGTAGAGCAAAATATCATACACATTATACATTATACATACAAAACAGACAACATAAAGCATAAAGCACAAAGCACAATAATAATATGTAAGTAAAATGCTGTACATTTGTACTTTGTACATTTGTATTTTGCCATGAAGAATGTGAATTGTGAATGTATTTTATTATATTAAAAGACCCGTCAAAAATGTGATCTTTTCTTTCCTCTTATACCTTTTCTACCTATTTACTATTCATACATGTTACATGTATACTGTATACTGTAGATCTATATAGACTGTAGACGCATGCCGTATTGAGTATTCAGTATTACTTATTATTTTTACTCCATTTTTTCTCGTCGTTGACTGACAGAGATCAAAAGTTGAAGATTGAGGTGTACGAATAATAGACTTTCATTCATGCACATGGGACAAAAGTTAAAACTAGAAACTAGAGGACAGGAGACCTCAGACTCAAAACTCGTACTAAGGTGGAGACAGAGACAGATATCCAACATCCAACAGTTGACAATATGGTGAGGGTGTGTACGATTACTATATGAAAATACTACAACTGACAAATGGCAAAACCCCGTCACTTTTTTGTCACGGGTGGAAATGGAAATTCAACTCGTGTACATTTACAGATAAAAGTACAAACTACAAACGGCAAACTACAAACTACACACACGTTTCATACTTGCTGCAAAAATTCTATTGGTAAAATATAAATAATATTATAATATGCTACCGATTACCAAAATGTATACTGTATACAAACTACAAAGTACAAAAGTAGACACGATTACACATTAAACATTAAACATTAAAGGGCATAAATAGCGTTATAAAAGTCAAATGGTTTTCTTTTCAATTTTCAACTTTGAATGGGAAACTTAATGTACTATTCTACATATTGTAGTATTTGCATGTGTAATGTGTAATGTGTAATGTGTAGAATGTAGAAGACGGACAGACGGACGTGCATTCCTTTTAAATAATAGTCAACGCAAAAGCCAAACTGTCTGATACTCTTCTTCTTGTTTCATGTTGGATACTTACTTACTTGGAAAATGGATGAGGGAATACAAAATACAACTATGAATACATAATACGAATACATAATACTTGCTACATACTTTTCTGTGCACAATGAGCCATTGTGCATGTTATTATTGCTGAATTGTTAAGACATACGTAATACTTTTTGAATGAATGATAATAGCATCAAGTATCAAATGTAATATGTAATATACTTAAAGCTTATAACAAACTTCAAACTTCAAATGGTATGATATTTAATAAAATAAGTATAAAGTAAAAAGTATAATGTCTGTGAGTTGGGAATGTATGAAAAATATAGCTTATTATTATCACTATCACTATCATGATCGTCGTCGTCATCGTCATCGTATTATATTATTGTATTATTATTATTATATTATTACTCTTCACTCTTCACTCATTTGCAGGAATGAAGTGGATGCATTATATTGCATTTGCAGAGAAACAGAGAAACAGAGTGCATGTACAATGTACAATGTTCAATGTAAATTGTAAGTATAGAAACCGACGACACGAACTGAGAACTGACGAATCCAAACGAATCAAGAATCAGCCGACGAACAACGACGACGATGAACAACGACGATGAACAAACCATGTACAATGTATTATGTACTGTGTATAATACTTTTAATACTTAATACATTTGATACTTTATACATAGTACATAGATGTGTAGATATTATCCCTAAATTTCCTCTCCACTCTCATTCGCATTCTTCCGTCCTTTCTTCCTTTCTTCCTCTGCTGTGGTAAATCTAATGGAGTGCAATTAGGCATTAGGTGAGAGAGATGCGATATTATGATATGAAATGTAATGTGTAATGTGGAATCTTTCCTCTTTGTACTTTGTACTTTGTGTATTGTACACACGTGCATTTTAAAGTACGGCTCTCTCACTTCTTCTCACTCTGGCTCTGACTATGACTTTTGTCCGAGCCGAGTAAAGAGTATTAAAAGTATTAGCAAATGGCCAACGCCAAAACCAAAGCCATGGTATTACGTATTATACGCACATTTACATTGAATTTCATTACATCATTTCCCTTGAAATGTATTCACAGTTTCGAGTTTCGAGTTTAGAGTTTAGGGGATTTGTAATTTGTATATAATGTACTAAATACTAAATACCAAAAGGCAAAAAGGCAAAAAGTAGTATTATGATACTTGATATTATACTTGAATCTGAATAGTGATTGTAGACTAGACTCTCGACTCGAGACTTAATATACATACACAATACTAAATACAAAATACTAATACTCATTGAATTGCATTCAAAGTGTGCATATTTTACTTGAATTATAAATTACACTTTGTAGCTTGTAGCTTGTGGATAGTTGTATGTACATTGTATAAGTCCAACGTCCAACAAAATGTATACATTGTACATTGTACACATTTACGGTCGTATCTTTACGATTCCACATCCA
>JABASP010001648.1:0-26975 GCA_019776565.1 Sminthurinus signatus | reverse complement strand
AAAAACTCTTTTGAATCGAAAAACAAAAATTAGAGTTCAAACAAGAAAGTCTTTCTCTTTTTGTGAGTTCACAAAGTAGTATACGCTCCAATTTTATTGTTTATTACGATTACGACAAATATATAAAGTAAAGTATAATATGAAACTCGCTTGTTCTACTATTCAAATTTTACACCATATACTTTCTCAATGTTTTTGACCTATTTATTATAATTTATAATTTTAGTCGAGTTGAAATAAATGCATTAACTTTAAAAAGTATTCCTACTACAAATGTATGGAATATACTTTAACAGAATAATATCTTTTGATTGTCTTTGATTTTGGATTTTGAAATAGTTAACGTGGTCAATAGTCTATAATCCATGATCGAAATTTAAATTTAAATCTAAAATAAATGCTGTACATTTATCATATACATACTTTGTATTTGATGGAAAAACAATGACTATGGATATTGTAGATTGTAGATGTACAGAAGAAAGGAACAACTTCAACCATAAATCATTAGGGAATTATCGCACGACTTAACTCAACTCTCCAAAGATGTGATACCGAGAAATTTGAGACTTTAAATAGTACAAGAAGAAATAGAATTCATCTTTGAAAGTATTCCCGATTGTTTATCCCTGCACACACTATACATTCTTCAAAAGTGGAATGAAATTGGTTTAGTAAAATAGGTAAAATGTACATATCCTGTACTCGAGTCCCTGTCTCTGATGCAATTTTCAACTGATATGCATCAATTAGGAGAAGGTAGAATCCAACAGACAATCAAATTACAAGGAAAATTCAATTCGTTCCAATCGGTTTCCAACGTTTGCTGAGAGTGAAAACGAGTTGAGAGACAACCAGAGAGAGAGAGAGAGACAGAGGCTAGCGCAAGGCACTTAACTATTCATAGTAAGGAGTAAGGAGCCCGACGTATAATAAAGTAAGAAAATTGAATATTGCGTGGATGACTTGAGAGACGAGATAGTGCTCTCTAATACACAGATATATAAATTACATGTATATTATACGCTATAAGCTATAAATCCTATGTATGCATCATATAATTTGACAATGGTATGCAAAAACAGGACACTGCCTATAAGTGTTCACATTACATTTTCTTTGGAATTCGACAAACAATCAGGAAACTGAAGAAAGTGATATATCTTCTTCTACATCTAACATATTATATATTATGGAGAAAGCGAATCATTCATAGACTACGTACATATACACAAAGCAAAAATCGCATATATATCTTATACAATCATCAGCATACATATCTTTTATGAATGCAGTTCTACTTTGGATAAAAGATAAAGAAGAAGAAGAAAGAGGACCGAAGAGTCAATAATGAAACAAGAGCTACGACATTTTGCCAAAAGACTAGTCAATGCTCATGCTGACTGAGCGAGTGTCAACTTTGCAAAGACGGCCCATTTTCTCTTTTCTCTTTCACTCTTTTTCTCCATTTCAATGCGGCTTATACGTCTACCATTATCTCATTCTCTCTCCTTTGTAAAACTCTCTCCATTTCACCAATTCCCTTCTCATGCAGTGAAATGTATTCATCCATATTCCGCATTCCACATTGAGCATTCAGCATATTCAGAACTATGATGAATGCACAACGTAGATGTATTCATGCGTACATACATATAGTATTCTGGATTCTGGCTTTGATAGATGGTAATTTGTAAGGTACTTGCTACAGCGTACATCATACATCGTACATATGACATGTAACATATTATACATAAGAGATTGGGACAAAACTCATACATCACAGATATAGGCAACTTTAAGAATATATTGATCCACCTGATTTTATTTTTGAAATTGAATACGTCACTTACTAAACCCGAAAACATCCACATGGACGAATATTACTAGTGGGGACTGAGGACTGAATCATGTTATCCAATATTTAGCCGATAGATAAGGAAGACGAATGCGAATGTTAGAACGTGCTATTCAGGACCTGGATCCTTTGGTATGGAATGCGGAATATGTGTAAGAGGTAAGAGAGAGAGAGATATTACAGACAAAGACAGACAGACAAAGGTCCCGTTTTGTGGACAGAACCAAAGGAGTACTGGAGAGATAAACAGAGAGAACGAGCTGAATGACAAACTACAAAAAACTGATGGACAACTACGAAAAGCATAGACTAGATAGAAAGCCTTTTATTACTGTTATGATGATTCATGGATTCATACCGTGTTTTTCCAAGTGCCACCATTTTAATTCCTCTATAAAGATTGACAACTATTAATGTGACTGTCACTACACTTGAATAAAGTATCAAGATTATTTATCTCTATATAGTCTAGAGTATATGCACTATGTACATTGTACATATGCATTATGCATATAGATTTAGTGTTAGCTTTCAAAGGAGTCCCGATTCCAAAACGCCCCTTTTCCGTATGTATATATATATATTAAAACGTTGCTATTTCTCATGAAAAAAATCTAACAACTTTAAAAAAATAAGAAATACAATCTGGAGAAATCTAAAACTATTATGTACTAAATATTTAACGTTTATAAGCTATTATTTCATTTGTGCAGTACCTTTAGTGTCTACGTTTTTTCTTGTATCCGATTTTTAATTATGACGACTAAATAATTTTTGTCATCTTAATCAATCCAACATTGTCTTTAATCTTATTTTCTAAAGAACTAATGTTCATAAAAACCCCATTGTTAATCCATGCAGATTTCCTGGAGAGAAACATCTACTCTTTAACTAATAATTAAATCAGTCATCACGAGGGGTGGGCAATACAAATCGACTAATAAGAGTGCCAGAATTATAAGTGTAATAAACTCACAATCTTTTGAGTACATCTACAACAGCTAAAACTGGGTTTTTGAAAAGGGTAATGGAAAATAGAAATCAATGGAATGCCATCATTTTTTATTTAGATACTACGTGAAAATTCCCCGCTTTTTAGGGTCCATACTCCAGTGTGCGTACTGTATATTATACTAATTATTTTTTTATTTCAAAGCGCATTAAGCTATAGAAAGTTTTTTCTACAAGTTCTAACCTTATTCATTATTCATGCCATTTGTGTGATAGGTTTTTACTTTGTGACATTCCTCATCTATTATAAGTAGAGGTAGTGATGTAGTAGATAGTAAAAAACAAAATGCACACAAGTATGGAGCTTAAACAGTCACCTTCTTCATTTACTATGCACAGTGTTACTTTTCTCTAGAAACCAATGAATAAATAATCTAAAGATGTTTGCTCCATCGTGCTGATGTAGCGATTACGTGCTTCTCAAGAGGAATATAAGAATATAAGGTTGCACAATCAAACGTGCTTGTTTAGCATGTACTTTCTACTTGTTCCATATTCTTACATAGTACAGAGTACAATGTATAACAAAACGCTTTTACAACATATACCCATTTTTATACTTGTTTTTGAATGTTTTATTCCAGTCAGTAAGATAAATAAGAATAATTATTATGCTTTTGATTCCATTTATATTTATATAGGGACATAATAAATGCCTAATTTATTATTATAGCTATTATACTATTTTTGCTAAGTATGTTTTGCACAAGAAAACATGTAAATTAATGTTAGACAATACCGTATTGTAAAAAGTTTGTACACTGTACACTGTGTATTAAAAATCGACTGCACTGTATCTGTTGCTAGATGTACCGTCAACATGGTAGCCGGTAGCATGAAATTTTATTGGTCATGTACTACAAATCAAACAAAGTACTTGTACATGTGAATAAAATATTAATAAGAATCCGACAGATTGAAAGGCAATGTTGTTCATTCCGAATTTTTTGTTGTAAAGGCAGAAAAAGTTTGACTGTATGTGTGTGTAGTTCTTTAAGCCCTGTACAGTGAATACAGAAATCAGCCTTTTCAGTGTTACGATAAAGAAATGGGGAAAGATTTACTTTGAACCGAAAAAATTATTATACTATGTAAAAGTTCATTTTGTATTTTATACGGAAAAAAAAGATGTAAACTAAATGTAAATCATTTTGATTATTTTACTAAAATTTTAATGGGAAATCATTCGAATGCAGTTTCGAATAATGGCTAATTATTATTATTTTCAATTGAAATTTATAGATATCTACTGTGATTATTGATTGTGATGTAATTTCATTGTCCCTCTTCATTGTACCTTAAATATAGATCTCCAAAACTCCTACAATACCATACTTCATCACGACATTACAATCTAAAACTCTTCAAAATTTCTTGAAAATAAAAATTAATGCACAACATAATATCTTACTCATAGCATTTTCACGTTTTCTACCAAAGAACGTATTACTTTGTTCAAGTAAGGAGCTCGTAGATTTCGTTCATGAGGTTGCATAATTGATAACATGTACATACTTCTTTTTCTAACCCTTTATCCTTTATGATATTAATAATTTTGTGATGTACATACAAACAAAAGATATGTACATGTAAAAACGTGACACGACATTACAGTGTCGTCTCAGGATTTTAATAGCAACGTGATTGTTATCATTTTAATTCATAGCATCACGTTTGTGCTTCCTTTGCAAACAATCGTTACTTTCCTTTCCTCCTTTCTCCAATGTTTTCTTCCTTGTTCTTGGAGGACGTGCAAGAAGAATGTAACTCTCTATTTTGACACAATATTTTGTAGTATCATAATATATCATGTTTATTCATTAAAATTTAAATCTTAAAATTTTGCATTTTATAATCTCAAAAGACCCATCTTCCCTTCTTTATTAGTATTCATAAAGACCACCATCTTCTTGTCTTCTCGTGTCTTAAGTCTGGAACTTAAAATTCAGAAACGAAAGAGAGCAACTAGTTTTATGCAAAGATGAGGATGATGAATCTTCCATAAAAAGTTGATACTCTGCCCAATCTTAAGAATCTTAGGAATTAAGGTCAAAAGATTAACGACTTGAAATGGAAATTCAATGAACTCTTCTTCTTAAGACTGTACAAATGCCAAATACTGAGTATGGACAGCTACTTATCTTTTAATCTTTTAAGAATACTTCTTAATGTGAGAGAAAGATTGCATAAGTTGCAAATAAGTCTAGAATAAACTTCTCATTCGATGTTTGACTGTTTCGCCTTTTTATTTCTCACGTCCTATAGTTCAATGTTTTAAGGAACAAAACATGAATGGAATCGAAATTTGGTACACACAAAATACATTTTAAGGAGTGTATATTGTGTAATGTAGGTACATTATATTCCACAAAATTTTACAAGGTACAATTATCTAATCCATTAAATTAATTAATTAACTTTTTAACAGGAGTGACGAATTTTAAATTCCAATTTATTCCAGGAAACAAAAAAGTAAAGAACTATATAAACTTCACTTTGTTATTTTTATATGTAAGGTAAAAAGTTACGGATTACACCATGAATCAAAAGTTAGGATGAAAAAGTATAAAAAGTTGAACAATCATAAAACTACACAAAAGAATGAAACAAAGTGACAAAAAAATTAGTCACAAAAAACCAAGATCTTACAAAGAAATCTTGAACAAAAGATAAAGTTTAAAGAAATACAAAATATCGAGATTTTAATTTCTTTTAGAGAGGGTAAACTCCCACACTTTCAGTGTAGTCAAATTATTTCAAAAATTCTTTGTGTAAAAGAAATATTCATCTCTTTCACTGTACACAAAATGGAATTAAAAACGTATCTCATGAAAGTCCAAGGTAGGAAATTATGCAAACGCATAAAAACAAAATGGAGAAATTCGTAGAAAAACTACCCAGGGCGGAGCTAAAATCAAATCAAAATGTATAATATTAAGATTAAATTCTAAATTCAAATCATTGGAGCATAAAAACTCTTTTCCTATTCAGCTATCAGTAACTAGTAAAGTATTTTAGTGTTGCGACTTGCGACTAATGAAGAATTTACTATGCACTTTGTACCAAACATTCAGAATTTAGAACTATTTTGAACGATGAAGACAAAAATGTTTTGACATTTAAATTTTTCTACATGTTTCTTTCTTTTTTTACACAATCTCAATTTTTAATACAAGATACAAGAATGCATTACGTACCAGAAAAGAAAAGTAGATTGAATGAAAAATTTCCATTGTGTGTTTTCTCATCAAACTTTACAAAGGATAAACACTTTACAAACTATCAAGATCTGGAAGTAGAAATGTTGGCTGCATGTACATATAAATGTTTTAGCTAATTATGGAATACTCCTCTAGCTAAAGGCCTAAAGAGATATCTATATTTTTTGTGCTTCTTGAGCTTGCTTTTCTTATTTTCATCTTCTGCATGAATACTACTCTAGGCAGTGTGTAGACAGTAGACAGGTAAAAGGAAATGACAGAAATTGAAGAATGTTTTTTTTTCTCAAGTCTCCTTTTCCCTCTTTCAATTTTTGCAACATTTCTTAGCCTAGTTTTTGTGTATTCATCTTATCTCTTCTTCCTTATGCAACCTCACTCGTCTGCTTACACAGAAAAGTGTAGAGTGTAGAAGCAAGTCGAATGTACAAAAGAAGATCTGCTCTTTCACTTTTTCTTTCTCTTTGACGCAATAAAATCCTATGAATATATATATTCATGAATATATATGTGTGAATAACAAAACTCGGTATGATTATCTTACATCATTCTAACTTATAGATACATTGTACATCCATGCATCCACATATTCCATAGTCCATACATTTCCACATAAGGTGGTTTATAGTTGCGGATGAAAACTCTTGAAAACCATGAAGTACGAGGGCTTTACGTATGAAGTATGCACAAGCTCTTATGAATTCCAAGAAGAATCAAGCAAAAACTCAAGTGTGTCTATGCTGAGGATAAGTCTCTCTAGTCCCTGCATAAAATTTATATGAGGAGAATCTTCTATATAGCTCAGCTCTCCACCACCCGCTCTCATCCTTCATCCTTGTCAGCCCTAGCATTTTCAACTTGAATGTTTTATTTTCTCTACGACTTTGAATACGATGAAATATTCTTTACACTACTTGTTTCTACCTAGCGACATGGAGCAAACCAGATCAGAGTAGCATAACATTGTAAGTATGTAGTAAGTAGAACGTGGAATAAGAATAGAAAGTTGAGGATTGAAATACTCTTAAACAAGAGTGAGAAAAACACATGAAAACATTTGCTCAAAGTACACTGCACACACAAATCCGTGCAGGAATACGACCACTCTACTATATAATTCTAATTTTGGAAAAAAATCGAAATCATTTCAGCTTTTTCAAAAAAAAAAAATCGAGGAAGGAAGCAAATAAAAATTCCAAAGGCACACACAAGAAAAACAACTTTTACATACAAATTCCAGCTTTATTTCTCTCCATATTTATTACTGGGTTTGTACAGTGACGTTAAACGTTCATACTGAACATTGAAAATGTCTTAGTTTTTCGGGTATTCCAGTACTCTAGTATTCTAGTAGTTCTGTCAAGCTTACGAAGCTTAGCCAGCTTAAACCTGTAGACAGCTATGTAAAACTATGTACTGTTTCTCTTGTAGTAAAAAAATAGACGCGGAGAAAACAATTTTGACAACTCCGTCTACACTCCACACCCTCAGTTCTTTGTCACTCATCACATATGGAGAGTAGGAGAGACAAGTTGAAAGAATCTTACAGCTCTATAGAATGCGTGATAAAAAAGTATTTGTGAAATCTCGTAAGAAAAATTATTGTTGTTGTTGATTTTATATACAGTCTACATTTATTATTTCTGCTCTTCAAGAAATTTTTAAATTCTAACAACTTTCACTTTTTCACTGACTCTATACACGGTACTTTTTTAGACTCTTATGAAGAACTTTTTCTTTAATGTTTGGATTGTTCCATTTTTTTATAAATATCAAGATGAAGTCTCCACTTTGTTGTCTTTTGTCTATTAATATGAAGTCTAATGGAAATAAAACATAAAATTACAAATGGAACAATTGTGCTGTTTTGTTCTATTTTTCAACTTAAGGAATGAAAGTATTTAGTATTAAGATACTAGTCGTTTAATTTGGTACTTGGGCTTGGAAATGCACGACGTACATAGAAATTAAATACAATGGCAAATGTCATATTATGAAAAAAATACTTTTTTCTTGTGTATACGCGTACCATTTATATGATTTATCATTTTGGACAACTGAGAGACTTAATACTTAATACTCAACGTACATGCAAGACTAAAAGACATTTTTCATCTATTACCCTCATGTGCATAGTACTCACTGTATTACAATACATAGTATTGGTAAATTTGCAAATTTCCAGCCAGTACACACGCGTGCAAAGAACGGAATATAAACTGGGTAATAAAACTTTTGGGTTTCATCTTTCTTCCAAATTTTTGTTAGTTCTCTCTATTGTATTCCCACTTTTAAGAGAAGTTGAACATGTCAACAGTTGAAACATAAATCACTTTAGTTAATCCAAACCTCTTTTATGCATCCTCACATACATAGGAGAAAGGGCACAGGGAAAGATACTTTGTGTCTAAATTTGAGAAATGAAAAGTTGAATTTTGATACTTCAAAAAACAATACAAAATACATAAAAAACTTTACTACATGAATTTTATTATGAGTTTACTTGTTTTATTTGTAGTCAATTTATTTCAAGTGTCTCTCTAGAAATCGCACCACAACTTCCCATGAAATGTAAATTTGAATTGGTGAAAATAGTAAATATGAAACATCTAGTACTCATACATCAGATATTTTCAGGTGTATGATAAAAAAAGTAAACGTTGTTTTAAAAACTACAAGCCAAAAAGGTCACATATTAAAACAAACTTATGTACTTGTCCAAAGGAAAAAGTAGGATAAGATCGATAAGATAAAAAATATTGACCGAACTACAAGCATACATCGTACATACATTAGATCCACACATCACGACATTCACTTCAAGTTCCAAGTTCCATTGCATGATAAAAATCAATGTGTTTAACTCTTGGTTGCTACTATGCAAACATGTAATAATACATATTAGGCGGTACTCTTCTGTCACAATCGTGAGGAGAAGGAGCATATACAAATCAAATATTCATTAAATGAAGACGTGTACAAATATGCCACCACGCGATATTCAGAAAATTACATGTACAATGTACAATGTACATGCATATAGTAGGAACGGTAATATTTATCAGTAGCCATAGCACTATTTTATTGGAATTTCACTTGCCTTCTCCCATTCACTGTTGGCATAAATGATTTAGACATTTATTGAACCTTGTGTATGTAGAATTGAACATTGTACAAAGTATTTTGTACCAGGTATAGATAAAGGTAATATGTAGATTCACGTGGTGATGTACTTTTCTTTCCCTTTTCCTCTCTCTTTCTCTCTTTTTGGATTTTAATATTCTGTTCTTTACAGCTATCTACAGCTCTTGTGGAGAACATGTAACATTAAAATACACGTAACATGTTCACTCAGATTCTAATTTTGAAACGTATTTGGTATTTGGATTCTCCTTACATGTGGTTTAACTCTAAATCTAAATATTACCCGAGTAAAGTTTACTATTTAACCCACAACGTGAACACATGAACCTACGCATGTAGATATACAACATATACACATACACACACATACAATATAAGATATTTCACACCAAAAAAGACACGCACGTGTCTGGTCCTGGCCAATTTGTAGTCCCTCTGGGAAAATTTCCCTTACAGTTGGTATGTATCCTACTCATTCCCTTCTTCCTGTTCTCATGTGTTCAAATTTTATGAGACCAAGTGACAGAAAGATTCGAGGATTCTTACACTAGAAAGATGTATACAGAGAAAATACCACAATATATAGAGAGATATAATGTATAGTCACAGACATTGACAGACATAAAAAGCCATCCAGATTCCACATGAAAGTAAATCCTATACACATGACTACGCACACATCTACGTATTTCGGATACAAACATAAACTGTTCTACGCGTAACAAGTATAATGAAAATAATATTCAAGTCTTTGAGGATCATGTTCCTAGTTCCCAGCTCCAAGTTCCAAGCTTCGATTATCGTCTCGTATAAATATCATTTGATTAATCCAAATCTAAACCAATGAAATGAAACCAGCGGCAATAATAATAATAATAATACATAACACAGAGTACACAGAATGATTATTATTATTATTCTTTAGTCACGACTAGTGGGTGATTGAAGAAATGAGCCATGCCAAAATATTAACTTTCCGCTACGCTTCCTTTCACTTGACATCATTCCAGTTTTCTCATCAACTGGGGAAACTTATTATCCTAATAACATTAATAATACTCAAGTAAATACGTGTATTAAATTAAATGCCATAGCTCGTGTTGTATCTACTGTTTGGTTTTTAGTGGGGATAAATATTCGATATTCGGTGTAATGCATAAGATTTATCATGTTATAACAGTGAAACATTTTAAACTATACGTTATACGTGTTGTATGTATTGTTGGTTTAAATATGATGGTGAAACATAGTATACTATGTACTTACTCGAGTAATTTAATATTTATTTGTGTTGCGCGAAATGTCTAAAATTTAGTAGTAAAATATGACTTCACTTGAAAAAACATAATAAAACTTCTAATCCTCAGTCGTACTTTTTTTAAACATTTAATTTTTTTTACTTTCTACGTTGTTGAAAGTGAGTCTCGGTTTAACTGGCCAATCGTGAACCACGGTTGTAATATTTTGCCCCTTTTTTCTAACATTCATGGAAAAAATAACCATCTTGATAATAAAGAGTAGTTTGTAGAGATAGTTTATTGTGTGAAAAATAAAAGGAGGCACAATAGAAAGCATAATGAACTGGAGTTTGCATTTCCATATTCATGTTTTTTATGTTTTCACTGTTAATTTGTTAAAAAGTATGAAATGATATTCTACATTGTACAAAAAGTTGAACAAGTTACAAGATACGTGACTGACTGTAGTCTGTATTCTGTGTCTAAGTGTACATGTTCCATCGTACATGGTTTAAATGTACAATGTACGCGTAGCATTCATTCACACCATCACAAATAAAAAAGTCGTAAAGTGAAGACGACGGACTCAAATATTCAAGATCATGATGATATGACTGTGACTGTGATGGTGATGATGACAAGATGTAAAACTTGGAAAGGAAGAAAAAAATGAAAGTAAGGACAAGTCAAAACATCTGACTGTTACACACACGCGCATACATATTATCTTACAGGCAGAGCCGTCTGTCTGTTCCATGCGCAAAAGCTCTAGGAGTAGAAGAATCAGGTCACTCCGTTCTTCCCTTTGTATGAATTCTCGGACTAAAACTGCATCGTATCCAGAATCCCAAAGTCTGCATAAACGTGGAATGAATACAATAATATTTTGGTCTAGTAACTAATAGTTTTTAGTAGCACCAGAATGAGTAGAGAGTACAAAATATTATTATAGGAATGAATTTTTATACTGACTACTGACGTGAAGTATTTTTAGAAGACATGTAACACGTACTCATGCCCAAAAATATCCACATAATATGCACCTAAATTTTTCCACTCACTAAAAGAGAAACCATTTAAGTAAGCATAATACAGATTATACAACTGACACTGATGATTTTAGATGATGAGAGTGGGTGGATATTTGCATGTGGAGTGGTACATGTGAAAATATTCTACAACAAATTCCACCACCATAAACTAAGTACAACTAAGTACCAAGTACATGAAAACAACAAACAACACATGGGCATGACAAATGTGACAGCCTGTATTTTCTCGAATTGGACTCATTCCGAAAATTCTGATGAAAAAGGAGTGAGAGCGCTAAAAATATAAGACTAAGAACATGAAACATGAAGGGAAGAGGGAAAAAACCTAGAAAAAAGCACAGTGAAAACCACAAAGCCAAACAATGCATAGGCTTGTTACTACGAGAGAGTAGTTAGTCAGAGCTACAAAAAAAATACTTCTTGGTGCTATCTACAATGTACAATTGTACACTCTTCACTAATGAAAGGAAAGCACATACATCACTCTGCAATAACTGTACTCTGTAAAATGTTCGTACAAACACTTATTAGCAAAGAAATTAGTTTCCATTTCATCCTACATGGGTTTTTACAAAAGGCTGATGGAATGTGAGTTGTTCTCTATGTAGTGTTTTATATTTTATTCTTCATTCTCTAAATCTGAGATCAAAATTTAAATTCAAATGGTGAGGCAAAGCATATTGCAACGAGCAGTCAAATGATTTTCAAAATGATTCACAATAGAATGAAACAAAATAAATTTCTTGAATCCTGATTTTTTGAAAATCCTCTAGAGTAATATAACCATTTGATATGCTGATTTTAATAGTTTTTTAAAAATGGCCTTGTTTTCCAACAGCCAAGACAGACCATTACGGGACTTTTTTTACAAAAATTTTATATGCCATCTAATATTTAGTATTTACGGAGGGTAAAAGCGATTTCTTAAACCGGAGAATGTTTTACGCATTTTAAACGAAACATTCTTTCTACTCTTTTAGTCATACGTGGCCCGTTTTATAAGAAAAGAGAACTTGAATGATTTTATAAATACTTGAATGAATAAAGAAAAAGTCAAGTCATGAAAGGGTTCAAGTTCTATACGTTACAGGATTGAATGGAGTTTACTTAAACTCCATAGAGACATGACATATTATTATACCATTAAATTACATTTGTATAATAGCACCCATGCGTATTACATGTAATTACAACTACATCCTCCTGTCCAATTTTGTCGGATCTTTTTGTAGTTTACAAAGGAAAAACTCAAACTATGGAGGGTTTGAGGAAGTGGTTAATAGTCAAATTATACGTATTTATGAGAATAAAAGTACTTTGAAAGAAATGTCACTGGATGGTAATAGTAACAACATGGATTAGATTTAAAAGAGCCCCATCGCCTACTTTTCACATATTACAAGCTTTCAACTCCATGGTTGAGATTACTGGATTCATATGGACAATAACTACTATAATTATCCAATCTTTTTCTACTTGCCCTTTAATTTTCACACAATATATTTCCGGATCCCGTACTTTTCAAATCTTCCATAGTATGAAAAATGAAATAGTAAATGAATTAAAAATTAAATTTACCAACTACAGAAAATCAAACGTAATACTTTTCATATATTATCTTCACATCTTTGTTCTATACCTCGGTATATTAATATTATTTTGATAATGGATAAGCAGATGTTTTCTTATTGAAAATTGGATACTAAGAATTCGGGATTCGGAAAAGAAAGTTCATAATATAATATAATATAAAATCCTAATTTACTTGCTTAGACGCGAATATCCCAACTGGAGGCTCAAAATGCTTCACAAAATGTCTACTGCTTATACTTGACATCTAAAATGGCTTTTTTATGCATAAAAAATTGTACAGCAGATGTTAACGGAAATTTCTGTGTAGATGTATAATATGCACCAAAGTCATTAACATGGAGGAGTAGAAAAGTGGAAGCAGAGGAGAGGAAATAGGCAGAATGGGGGCTGGTAAGTAAAAAAAAAATTGCTCGAGAAATCGTCAATGAACGAGACAAACCAGCTTCAGCTTCATGCGTAGTAATAGTTGCGTTCACCTACATTCCAGATTACAAACCCATTCCATTCTATTTCATTCCATGCTGTATACTCTATACTACATGCCCAAACACAAGGCACAAGGAGGTACACACAACCTTAGTTCCACTACACCAACTATCAACCATCGTATCTCTCTCCTTTTCCTAAGTATCAGTACTTTTTCTCCTTTTTTTTCTTTTTTACTACTTCACATTTTGTAAAATGAGAACAACCATGACAATCACAATACTCACAATCAACTAGAATAGACACGACTTTTCAAGGAAAAGAGATCGCTTCCCACTTCTCTCTCAATGTGCAATGTACAGTTTACAATGTACACTGTAGATTGAGCGTTGTGCATTGTACATGGAAAACTACATGTAGTAAAGAGGTAGGCATGTTCTTTCACTTTGAAACGCGTAACAATTTTTTTTGCACAGTCATAAAAAAAACGTACAAATGTACAACATTACTACATAAAGTACTTTCACTTTTACTATACACAACATTTACTACCTCCTATTACACTAAACATTCCTTTACAAAATATTACGAAATACGTAGACGAACACTGTGAATAGTGAATACGGATACAGAAATACACCTAGGATCAAGTACAAGTAGGATAGACGTTATGATTGAAGGAAATTTCATATTATATGTACGATGTACGCCATGCCCATACTTTATTCTTTCTTCTTTTTTTTTACTTTGTATTTTGTATTGTACAAGTTTAGGAAAGTAATATACAAGATCAAAAGTACCGGATATATCTATAAACATCGCCATCGCCATCTTCGTTGTGTAGCAAATTGACTTATAATAATTAGGTCAACAAAATAAAAATCCCAATATGTATATTCTTTGTATTTAAAAGTTCTTTCTTTCTGAAACCTTTCTGTTCTTGGTACTCCATAAAACACAGTCAAGAGAGATGGACAAATAGATAGTGTACATTATATTTTTTATTTATGTTTTCCCTTCGCTCTTTTACATTACAAATAAACCGACGGGTATGTATTGGTATTTAAAGTGTACACAAAATCACAATGCATGTATGTACATATTTTTGAACAAGTGTTTACAGTGACTACTACTCTAGAATCGAAAACACGCCATTGAAAAAAAAACACAACACGTGTTTGTAATTATAGTGTTTGATACTTTAATGATTTTACCGCAAGTAACTTTTTTATTTGAGGGTAAAATTGTTCAAGATTTTGGTTCAGTGTCCAAAAATAGTAGAATTATAGTAAAAACAAATGAATCCCATACATGGTTGTGTGGATGGTTGATGCTAATGTTAAATTTTGTGTTGGGCGTTAGATTCTTCAAATCAGACCAAATGTATGCTCTGAAAAAAGTATTACTTGATATCACTCATGACAATTGAATAACAACTAAAAAAAAAAAGAGGAAAAATCAAGTATCCTGAGCTCTGGATGACCTGGAGGTTCCAAATTCCTAGATCCAATCCAAGCTACAGGGGTTTTCTACAAATTTGCATTTGCCCTTTCGAATGGTGCATGTATCATCAAAATCTGAGGTGTGCATAGTGTAATGTACACACATAAAACTGTATGTACTTTTATAATAGTGGTTGTTAATGTTAATGATGGTCTAAAAATCAATGTTTAGAAAGTATAGAGAAACGAGGATAGTTTTAGTTCCAGTTTAAACCTAAACCTTGCATGAGAATTCAACTTGATCGTTTTCCTCGTTCCTCTCTCATGTTTTTTATTTCCTTTATTTTATTGCATGTTCTCGTCCTCATCCGAGTACAGTGTACAGTGTACAATGTACTCTATGTTTAAACACATATACATAGAAAGAGAATGTGGGTTGTGGATGAAGGCATGCATGCATATTCCTTGCTGTATACTGTATACTATGTGCACACGGTACATTGTACATTGTACAGTGTAAACCGCTAGAACATGGTAAATATATATGCACTACTCGACTACAGAATGTAGCATCACGCCACATACTAGCAAACAAAATTCGGAAGGAGGACGATCAATAGAAGACAACTGCATGCACCATCAGAGCAACTCGAACCAACAGAGAAAACTCTCGGCTCGATTCATTCGAGGAATAGCCATCGAGTACTACTAGAAGTAAAAGTAGTAGTAGTAGTAGTAGTAGTAGTAGTAGTAGTAGTAGTAGAGGCAGTAGCAATAGTAAGAATATGTATTCAGTATTCAACTACATCCTATACGTAGAACGTCCAAATACTTGTACATTGTACATACAGAGAAACAGACAGACAGAGAGACGGATAGATTCAACCGAGCTAAGTTACTCTGTTTTCTCTCTTTTTTTGCCTCGACTCTGTAATACTCTGTACTTGAGTGTCTCTATAATAAACCAAGGTAGGTTGAACTATAAAAAATCAAAAAAAAAAATAGAAAAAGAAAGGAAGAAAAGTCAGCTAGAGAAAAAAAAGAAGAAATACTTTTGCAATTCTGGTTGGTGCTCCTATATACTTTAAGTTGAATTGGTTCAAAGGAACAAGAGAAATAGAATGAGAAAAGTCCACAACTAACGAAGGGAAAGAGAACGGAACAGTAAAGAGAGTTGACTTGGTAATACCACAACAGCACCATTCATTCACACTCCGTCTATTTCTTAAGTGTTTGTTTCCTCCACTCTGTGTCATGGTTCCGAATTAAACAGACTACCATCACCAGCAATAGTAGAAATGGTAGTGTTGCAGTAGTAGTAGTCATCCTCATCCTAGTAGTATCTATAAGTACAGTGGAATACTACAGCGGTGCTACTTTCTCGGCAAAAAGAAAACACTTGACTTTTCCCTTCATCTCTCGCTTCTCACTTCTGTCTCTTTCTTCCAACTTGAGTCATCCATTATTTATTTTTTTTATCCCTAAACCTTAGCTGTTCCTTATTTCAGACTAGATTCTACACACTAGGTTCTAAACATTGGGACATATTTAAAAAATATATTAAATTGCCCATACCCCCATACTTGACACTCTCCAAAAGAATACATACATAGATAATACATTATACATTACCAGTTATCATTTTAAATTCAAGTGATTGTATATTCAATATTGTAGATAGTAGACTGTGGAGTGTAAATAGAATCCAAAATACACAGTTCATGACGCATTATTATTATTATGACATGTAAGTTCTCTTCTGTATTCGTTTCTGAGTTGTAACACAACATGTAAAAAAATTATTCCATTATATTGGCATGCGTATTACTTATTACTCTAGTATGTTGTCAATATTGCAACTAAATAGACATCTATTATATTTCCTTCTATACTTCAATAATTGAGTGAATTTGTGGTAACTTGCACGTCGAATTTATGATAAAATCCAAAGAAACACAATTTTCATCAAAGCTCTTGTGTTTAAAACGCAACTGTAAAAAATTATTTCTGTCAACTGCCACTTAGTACAAAGTGTGTGTGACACATTTCTTCCACTAATGAACGAAATGGAATGACACCGTGGCAGATTTTTTAAAGAACCTTTTACCTTTTGCCACATCACCACCACCAAGTCAACTACACAGCCACATCCCTATTTATACATGTAATATGTAGAGAGTTTCTGTATTCAGTACGAATATAAAATATGAAGAATAAAAAATAAGCCGAGTATATCCCATAGAAAAAAGACAGCAAAATATCAAGGTACATAATATATGTATACAATGTACAAGTAGAGATTATATTCATGAAAGTCATGTGTGAATAAGACCATAGCATAGAAAGAGATCAACGTGAAATCTCAATTTCCTCCCTTTTCTCTTTCCCTGTTCCACAAACTATACATGTTACATATATTACAGATACCATTGCTTTCGTCCCTGATGATGATGATGATGATGATAATGACGAAGAAGACGAAGCACCTTTAGAATTCGAAAAATACCTATGCATATTTCATCTATGCATGTTGTCTAGGGAGTGCACAAGGTACGACGTGTACATTTACATGTAATAGAGTACACTCTCTTCTCGGTAGCATCAAAGAAGAAAATGTCAAATGCCAAATTAAATGAAGGGACATTAAAACATGTCACGTATGTGGAAAGTAGAACGAAAGCAAAAGTCATGGTTTGACTTATCTCAGGCGCTCTTTCATTTTGCATCGTATGTATGGATGTAAAGGTAGGCAAGTACATTGGTACATCTATACATAAAATACACATTACACACATAAACATCAACTGGGGATACTGGATTTGTAATAGATATCATCACTCTTTTTTACTTAATACTCGGAAGATGAGACTCATCAGTTTCATACAGAAAATAGATCCATATATATATTTCTGTATCAATATTACACATGTCAGAGTGTAAGTATATTATGTAGTCCATATTATACCTTACAGAGTTTCAATAACAATGAACAATACACACAATGTTTGTAATAGAATGAGATGTCAAAAGATAAATTGGCGTAAATGGATAAATTATGGCATTATATTACACTAATGTATAGTAGCAGTAAAAGTTATCTAAACATAAACATTATACTTGGGACTTGGGTATTGATATGTGCTTGGGTGTACGGTAGTTCTTACAATGATACACTTTTGACAGTAATCATATCATGCCATATTGGAAAATGATGTACGCGTATGCTCATCCAGTCCGTACACCTAGATCCTAGAATCCCGAATCCAGAATCCAGAACCAAAACAGACAAACAGAATCCATTTGAAAAGTAAAAAAAAACACCATGAAAAAGCAAAAGAAATATGATGGAGAGACAGATAGAGAAAGTAAACAGAACTGAGTAAGAAAAACCTGCGTATATACATACATAAAGTTTTATACACAGAATAAGACACGATCGTTTTATTCTCATCTTTTTTTCATCCATTCCGCTTGATTTCAGCCCATAGGGAAACTATTAACAGTTATATGTATATGTATATAAGTGGATATGGAATATACTGTAGAAGACGGAAGAAGATCAACAACAAGAAGGAAAACATGAGGGAAAAGAAACAGGAGATGAAACTGGAATAATACAGTAAGTATATAACAAGTATTGAGGTTTAAGGTATAGTGAAAGTCCAAGTAATGTGATCTGAAGATATCAGAGGATCACGATTCATATCTTAATGGGAGTTCTACAAGAGTTCAATAGGTATATCAATTTTGTCCACAGACCACATCCCGTGCCCATGTCCGTGTCTCTCTCTCTCTCTCTGTTTGTTTCCTTGACATTTAGCTTTCAATAGGAGTAAAGACCTCTATATTATATACTACATATCATGTAGTACATAATATAAGTATTATAAAAAGCCACATGTATTTATATACTTATATCAGGTTCTTAGTTCTTACGATTAGACAGGTTCACAAGCCAATATCCAATCACAGCAATTGTACTCAATATGTTCTGCACGGTCTCGTGATATATTATTTTTCTTTCTCTCACTATTAATACAGTTGTTTTAGCTTCTACTTTCTACTTTCAACTTCCAACTTCCACATGATGATCAGTAATCAATAGCATGTGTTCAAAGTTTTTCTCAAGTTCTCAAGAAGAAGAAATTAAGATTCAAGATCGATTCAAGATTTTTATCTCTTTCTTTCTTTCTTTCTTTTTTACTATATACTTAATTGAAGTGTTCCTGGCACCGTTCATTTGATTTTACTCAGATAAATCTCACTTTAAATCAGTCCATGTCTACATGCTCTAAATGTACCCTTACAAACTTGTGTGTATCAACTAATCTACTTGGTACACATACATGTAAAGGAAATAAAAGGAAATAATGCCAAGTGGACCAACCAGACTTTCCCGACAAACTCGTGCAAGAGTATATATAGGAAACCTTTATTTTTCTGCTTTGAATTAATATTCTTTATTCTCTATTCTGTAATTTTTTTTATTTGAGAAATGTTACTATATTAACTATTAATTATGTGATATGTCCTAAATAGATTTTTTTTTGTAGAGTATAAGATACTCAAAAGCAAAATAGGTTTTATTCGTATTCATATTTGTGGGCCCCCTTCCGCCATTGCGTATATTTTTAAGTAGAGCCAAATATTATTATTTATAAGCTGAAAGGAAATTTGTATAATGAAAGCAATCGAGATAGAAAATCTATAGATACACATTTATATAGATTCAAAGCTCACGGTAAAAAGTATACGGCGTACACACAGTATTACATTTTATGCATGCATAGAACATGATGGATGGAAATCACGTCAAGTTCCCAAACGTCAAATTAATCAATAACCCGATACACTGCGTGAGCTTTCTCCCACTCATAATTATATTAATACTTCCATTGTTTGGCTCCATTCTTTTCAGACGGAGGAATACTTATTCTATTGAATTCAACCCGTTTAGCTTGATGACGCAAAGTCCGAATTCGAGTCCGAAACAGAATTTTAGGTTAAATCAGTCCAAACGCTAGTGAGTTACCTCATCTGAATGTCTAATAAATACGTTAGAATATTAGATATTAGATTATAGTATATCAAGAATCACTAATGGTCAAATTCCACTCTCTATATATGTATAGTATAAACTAAATATTTTCTCTCAACCGTCTTACTCTACTGTATAGTTTTCAAAGAAGCTTCAATTCATGATTCAAATAAACTTCACATTGGCAATTCGCGATAGTCAATCAGCAAAATCTTGTATTTTACAAGTTATCTCTATCTCTATCCATGATGCATAATCAGAGTGAGGTTACATATTAGATGTTAAATGTAATTCACTTATGTATTATACAAGTATATTATGTACACTCTGAATTCCAAAGTATTACATTTTTTTCATTTTTTTTTCTTTTTGAGAAACAAATAGGACAACAAGATTATCTATCAAAAATATCAAGAGACACTACATGTGATCGCTTTTTATTATATTTATCTGTAGGTTTACTCCATCATGATTGTCATTGGGAATTTCGTCTCTGTACAGAGTATACAGGATATCTACTTCATCCATCGTACATTGAGGGAAAAAAATAAAGAAGGGAAAAGTAGCACACATACTCCTAGACACGCAGACGAGATTTCCGATTGACGGATATTCCACTAAGAGAAAAAAAATTGAAGTCGGTATACATCTACTTTGTATTATCCCTATACATACTACTAGATGTATGACATGTACTATAGAATACATACAATATAAACTCCTTCACACACACATTCACTGGTTTTGTTGTTCAAATCCATTTCGAGTTCCACTATTACTAATTCCATTCCATTCAGTGGTTTATCATTGTCATCGTGTCAGTTTGGATTGAATCTGTAGTGACGGAGAGAGGACATCGGCGAAGCCTTGTAGACTACAGACTTCAGTCTCTACACTCCACACTGAACAATCTACAGTGTAGAGTGCAGAATCTGAAAAGTTTTTTCTTTGGTAGTACATACAGAACTTGCAAACAAACCTATATGATTCCAATCTACATACATGTATGTATGTGGGGAATGGTGAATCCAAAAAAAAATATCCTATCCTGTCACCAGACCGCCTCCGTCCTTGCAAATTTCTCCTAATGTGAATTCAGTGTGTAAATGTGTGCTCGTGACTTTTAACTTTCAACATTGGAATATACTTACAAATCTTTTGGATTACGTCAAGAGCTTATTACACTTGTTTCCGCCTCTTTCTCTTGTCTCTTGGACTTGCTATTAATCACTGGTCATACATGTATGTATAGAATGTTGAAAGTTGTGTGTCATCTCCTCCAAGAACATCCAACTAGAACCTAGGACTAATGTTCTACAACTTTTGAGCACATTCAAAGAGTGTGTAATTTATATTTACTAGAAACAAAAGCGTTGCTCCCATTTCATATTCATAATATTGGTAAATAGCAAAAGTGTAAAATAGAAAATTTTACAATGACCTGTGAAAGCACTGACTTCTGATTTAAATTTTCAATATCACAAACTTGTTCACAATAATATTATTGATGTTGAGTTTGATTTTATACTGTATACAGTATACAACTCCTTTTTTGTAGCAATAATAAATTCATTTTTTCTACAATATATCTAAATCATCATTATGTATAAAGTAAAAAAGTACTAAGTCGTAGTATTTTTCACAACATGTAAATAAAATATGAAGGAGAAAGGTTTCCTCTGGAATGTATAGCTGTACGTAAAGTTAATGGCCTTCCCAGGAATACATAGTGAAATTTGTGTACATTCGTTAAATGTAATGCATTCTTAATAGAATAATAGGAATAAAATATAAAACAGAATATATTCTACATGCACACAATTGTGAATGTAGTCTATGCCTGCACAGAATAAGAATACAATAGTAACATTTCTCCTATCCCATCCTATCCTATCCTATCTTGAATACCATCCGGACATTTACATTTACTATTTTCATTCTCATTCTTAATCTTGTCTCACTCGTACGATAGAATGTAGAAAAAAACCTTGAATCCAAATCCAGTTCACGTATATCTTATATGTATATATAATGCATGAATATATCCATCAACACATATATACTATACATAAGATTACATAGTATAATGGTTCTAAATGTGTTACAAAAGAAAATTCGCATTCTTATATAACGCTTTCCATTCAACATTCAATACATAGCACCAAGCACACAGCATGACAATAGAACACAGCTCATCATTCTTCCCGTCCTCTTTTCTTTTTTGCCACATTTTCCCCATGCCTCTCTCCTCTCCTTTCATCCTTTCTCTCGTCTTTCTCTATATCCGTCTGGGATCCGTTTTACTCTTTTCCTTTCATTCTTTCCTGTCAGCACTTTCTCATCTTCTCATCCTAGATACTTTCTGTCTTCCAGACTCCAGACTTATTTGCTCCAGACAAGCTCTACACTTCTAGGTATCCTATACTCTATACTCCTCCACTACAAACGAGCATACTACATGCTCCCATTCCCCTTACGAGTGGTAACTGATAGCAGAAACAACAACCAAAATTCAAAATTTCTATGCTCACCAGTTCAACCATGTTCAATTTTCCAACTTTTGACTACTGATTACACGTAGAATTGGTTTGGGCCATTGATCGGGTGGCGTGTTAGAAAGTAGTGCAAAGTATGTAATATACCTATAGTAACTAGTATGCTTGTACAATGTACAGCGTACATACTTGTCAGAATTATCATGTTTAGCTTGAACGGAATATCGTTTATAGAACTTGTGAGCTTGAACTGGATTTGAATGGGAATCTGTTTTCGGAATCTGAAACTAAAGTCAAGGTTTCACTATAGTTCAGGTATAGTTTAAATATGTAGATGTTTTGAAAACTCCCGAGACAGATCGGGAATAGAAGAATAGGGAAAGTTGAGCTCAATTGTCTAATTTAAATGCATGGGACCTCTAGCTAAAAATTATGGATGCAAGCCTTCTCCTTTTCATCCATAGACAGGACTTATGTCCCATTTAACTTGAGTCATGTAAAATCGACGTTTATTCCTGTACTGTGTATCTACGTCAGGATAGAACCATCACAATTTAAATGGAGGGAAGAGGATAAAACAAGTGTACAGTGTACAGACTATAGACAAACACATTAAACCAGTCATACCATTCACAATAAAAAATAGGAAGGGAAATCTCCAAGTCCTTCACAATCACACGTTAAAGATAGACTATAGACCTCTTCTCATTTCTCATGACTCATCCCATATCAAAAGTAAACGTAGTGAATAAAAGGAAAGGTTTACTACTTCTAAACTCACTTTATGTGATGCAAGATATAAGAGACTTTAATCTAAAAAAGATGTTTTTTTTCTTTCTTTCTTTCCTATTTCCGATTTTCATCTTTATTCCTGATCCATCTTGCCCATCATCTGTTTGGTTTTCTATTGATCCACGAGTTTAAAACATAAACTACAGGATACAGGATATAGGATGAATATAAAATAAAGTTTCCTTTATTTCCTCCTGAACACTCGTTTCGCATATGAAGCAGTAAGCAGCACACTATTATGTACACCACACATTGCACATTGCACATGTTCAACTACAAGTTACAAGTTACACGTACAAACTACTCTTAGGGTTCGAATTTTTGTTCTTTTTTTCTGGGTCATGGGTGAGGCATTATACATTAACTGTGCAGTTTGTATTGTTTTTGAAGAATCAGAAAAGATGGACGATAAGCAGACATAGACATATACCTTCATCTCTCAACGACCTGTTTACCGTAATGTTGTTGTTGTCTATACCATCTCCTTTGAAGTTTAAACTGACCACGAAACAAAACGGCTTTCGCTAGCCAATCTTTTAGTGAGTTGTCATTTTATTCGTGATTGCATTGTTTAATACACTCTTCTGCCTTTACTCTCTTTTGTATTCCGGAGACTACTTATATACGCTCATCTCATGAATGCTGAAAAGTTTTCGTTTAATATTTATTTATTGCTGAAACGGACCGATCTCTTCCTCGTACTTTCTCCGAATCTCTCCCTTTCGCTTTCTCCGTCTCTCTCAAGTACTATAAAACATAAAGTTATTCTATGTATAGGAAAGACGTGAGTTGTTGCATACATACATAGTTGGTAGTTGGTAATTTGAAAACCAAAGTTTGATCGTTAAACGTCAAACGACTATTATTCTCGAATTAGAGGAAGCAAGTAATAAATGAACAAGTATGCTACATGCTCAACTTTATACTTTATACTTGACTTGTTGTTCATGTCCAACAACCAGCACATAAGGACATAGAACATAGAACATAGGCCACATGTAAAAACAAAAGAAATCCACAGCGACAGCGAGAAAGGAAGAAAACATCCGTCTATAAATAATGCATATGATGCGGATGGATATCCAACGACCACTACCACTCCAAAAGTCAGAAAACGGAAAACGGAATACAGAATGTGAGTGTACCCAAGTCAAGTTCCACCATAAGTATAACTCGTGCTTTATGTATATATTAAAGTAAATGTGAAAGGAAAAAGGAACGGAAAAGGAAATTCTATTCGTATAGCAGAAATACAGTCATATGTATGCCGCATACTTTTTATGTATAATCTGTATAATATGTATTCAAGATTCAAGAGTATCAATAGTATCGACAGTCGAGAGTATAGTGTCACGGTACAAGGCCCAATCGAGGATGTAGAGTAAATTTGAGACTTTGCAGTATCCTTTGTCTCGGAGGAGATATAATTCAAACTATTTGAAAGATGCTGGTTAGTTCGAGAAAAGCTGACTGGGGACAACTCGTCAACTTGACTCGACTTGGTTACGATTATTTAGAGACTGGAATTTTCTTTTCAGCCGTCAAACCTTTTTTTCTTTATCGATTTGATCGAGATCCTTTACACTCACAAACAGATACAAACAAATTGCCTGCAAGCTCAAGTTTCAAGGATACAAGGAAATTATGTACATGAACGATTGAACCTGAGTCAAATAGAAAAATTGGGAAGAGGACAAACTACAACCAATTTTTCTCTTTGCAGACCCGACTGTTTTTTTTTCCTGACATGTTCAAAATGACAAAACACCAAATTTGTATGTATACACGAACTTGTACATTCTTTACATTTTTTTGTGTTGGCTTTATAATATTTTCACGATAGCGATGCACATCAACTTTTGTAGGTCATCATGGGAAAAACATGTCGAACTTTTTATTTTTTACATTCAGTATCTTATCTTTTGGAAAATTTTGATTAATCCTTTTTGTTTTTTAATTTTGCTCTACCTCAAAATGAAATTTAGTAGTTTACATATATCAAGAACATACAGTTTAAATGATATTGTATAACAAATCATATAAGGTTCAGAACAAGATATAAAATATTATGTAATCCAGGGCTAATGTAGAAAACAAACCACAGAACAACATCAGAGTCGTGATTCAAGTACTCTTGGGAATTCTGTGGTCATCTGAAACCTAAAACCCATCTGTATTTTTTTCTCAGTTATATAAAGCTCTGCAGATGTTGTACATTATAAATACATTTAAGTATCACTCGTCTAGTCTAACGTATTCAAGTTCATTAGTTGTTTGATGACTACAAAGTAAAGAGTCATTCTGGAGTTAACTCCTCGTGGCTTTCTAGTAATAGTAATGCACTAGTGCCTGTTTCATCGTACTCCACAACGAGTCTGTGAATGTATATCATAATGTGCATCATTAGCATTGTCACCATAGTTATTATATTATTATTATTTCCATGTGCGCTTTACTAGAAGATTAAGATGACAATTACATTCTCTTGTGTACTCCAAGTTTATCTAATATACTAGGAAAACAGGAAATACGGAACTACATTATCCATTTCATAATGTAAGTATAAATTTAGTTACATGAAATTAATGTGTAGTATAATATAATTTCTAATTTCCCAGTCTGCCATTTATACAGTTCCTGTGAATTATACATGTATATATGTATGTATGCATGGATACATACATTACTGTGGGAGATGGAAGATGTGAGACGTAGCATGGCTGTTCTACTCTTATTATACCTTTTTAGTATGGCAAGGATTTACTCTAACTAGAATGAATAGCACATGAACCAATTTTAGTCTAGAGACTCTATAGAACTAGACTACGGTCAAAAGTGTACGTGAGGTAGGAGAGTCTACGACGTTCAAAGACGAGCGGAATAAAGTCATCCACACAACAAGAAGAAGAAACCCAAGACCAAGAAAAAGGGGAAAAAAGAAAGAAATGAACATTGGAAATTCTGAGCTGGTGAAAACGGAACGAAAGAAGGGAAAGAAAGAAAGTAAGAAAGAAAGCAAACTTTCTCCATCTCAAAGTCCATTCCCGTTTATTCTACACCCGCATTGTATACAAACTGCCTATCTTTGGAATTTTTCTAGCTGACGTCAAGCTCTATAGAATCAAGAACTTTGGGTATAAGCAAATATGTATACTTTATAATCTGAACATTGGACGTATTATGTACATGTATGTAGGTATACTGTACATTTAAGTTAAGCTCTCTTATAGTTTGTAAGAGTGCCATGGACATTGCCTCATTCATGTCAATGTGCCCTTTTGACTTTTGATGAACGCATAAACCGTTTCACTCCCTCGGTCTGCTGTAATGCCCCATGTACGTACAATGTACACTCTTTCCTAGACATCCCATTACATTACTATATTAATGTAATTTAATCTCTGAGCCTTTTAATACATAGGTGTAGGTTTTACGTCCGCCGTACATTGTACATTGTGAATACATACAATGGATTCTATGAGAGCATCCTGTGACACTCCGTTTTATCTAATGTTAGTACAGTTAATAGAACCATTCTACATTCTACAGATTCACGTGCTCCTTCGTCAGGTCGTCAGTTATATATTAAGGCTCCTCAGCCAAATTGCTCTCCATGGCCGTATGAACCATAATTGCATCCCCATATTTTTAAAACGTTTTACTATCTC
>JABASP010001647.1:0-26996 GCA_019776565.1 Sminthurinus signatus | reverse complement strand
ACAAACTACTGAATAGACATAAAATAGATGGATAATAAATACATTGTTTGATAATCATTAATTACTTCTTTATTAATTGTTTACCTGTAGATTAGAAATACGCGGGTAGTATTGGTAAATAAATAAATATTTACAATAGTTGTGAATTAGAGTAGTGAATGCCATAGCCTTAGCTTTAATATTTGAAGGTGTCAAAAGATGAATGAACCACTAAAATTGAATATTGAGTATAGTAGTCTATATAAAGCATTTTATAAAGCACTTGAGTTTCTTTTTTCAAAATCAGAATCCCCAAAAAATCAAAGTGACTTTCTAAGGTTGCCAGTTTCCATCTTCCAGTTTTCAGGGGTTTTTGGAAGAATGTAAAGAAAATGGGTAACATTTTTATAGCTTTTTGTATGTCGTACGTTATACGTTAAATTTTATGCCCTAAACAGTGAACAGTGAACAGGGAAAGCTGAACTACTGAACAAGGTAATGCTTCTGCACTGGTTAGGTAGAATCCAAAGAAAGAGAGAGGGAGAGACGGAGAAAAATATGGAGAAAATGACCTCAAAAACACCATTAAAAAGACATTTTGAAGAAATCAATAAGACGAGATCCAGATGCCATTTTCCAAAATGGAAAAATCATGCAAGACGATGAAAAAAAAACCCGTTCCAGTTCATAAGGTCTCTTGAGCTATCTGTCTCTTTCTCCTTACTTTTTTTCTACAGTCTACAGTCTACACCTTTCCACTTCTGTTCTTTCCCTCTACGCACTTTTATGATGTGCACGTATGAAATCCATAAGTACTTATAAAGTATGAATGCCTACAGATGTAACATGTAAAACATTGAGGATTGAGCATTGAGCATTGAGCTTAGTGGTAAATGTAACAAAGTTACAATCACTCTCACTTTTACTGTTTTTTTTCATACCCTTTCATATCTCCGATATTACATTTTCATTTCACAAGAGAAATCTTTTAGTGTCCTCGTTGTCGTTGTAGGCGTCGTTCTGCGATTGAAAATACATCAGTGGGGCTAAGATGAATGAAAAGCGGAAGAAAGATGACAGACAGGTGACCTTTTAAACGAGTGCAAATGGCACTCGTGCAAATATTGAAAAGTGGACATGTAGGATAAAAGTTGTGTGGATCTATCCAGTATCTATATGAAGTATCTATATTATACATTCTGCAAATCTCTATACTGTATACTGTATACTGTAGACTGTGGATTGTAGATTCATATCATACATACCTAACATTTTCAAATACACTTTATATTACATAACATAACATAACAAGTATTTGTATATTGGAGATATTCCCCTTTCAAAATTCTGAAGGAGGATTTTTCCCATTTCAAATGTTGACATACAATTTTTGCCAATTTTCTAAAAGAATCCGAGAAAAGGAGACGGATGACACAGGGTTTATTTTATTTATTCATCATCCATAGAAAATGGCAAACAGCAAACGGCAAATGGTGCACGTAGGAGGGAGAGGATTATTTTTTCTCCAATATTAAAATAGAGTAGATATACATTTGACTTCCCCTCTTGTGAAACTAGAACAAAAATAGAGTGTACCTCTTTTCCAAGTAAAATTGGCAAAGTTCTTTTGTAGGTTTGTCAACTGGGAATTAATTCCAATTGCCAGCAATTCCAATGTAGAAGAAAAAATCCAAGAAATTTTATGTTCGTCCCACATTTTTTAAAGTAGGCAAAAACACAGAAAGTAAATAAATGGATGAAGGCTGAATGAATGCTTCTTCTATTAAAATTCTTGGTGCCGTTCTATCTAAATCGAATACACAATGTACGGATTTTTGTATGTAAACACAGTAAACAGTAATTTTACTAATTACTTTTATTTGCAAATCACGTCTTAGTTATTTTCATTCACAGCTACAGGAAAATAAAATAAAATAAACATCCTTCTGATTACTTGTTCTAGTATTTATTCTGGTACTGCATTTGTTTTTGGTCCACGTCCTCACTGTTTACAATTTACAATTTACATGCGCAACCTGCCTTCAAATGTTTACATTATCCAGTTCATCCTGAAGGTTTTTGCCCTACTTTTAAACTCCAGCTCTCAACCTCTCAACCTCTGCTCTTTTTTGTTCTGAGGAAACAACATTGATTTAGCTACAATCAAAACACCAGCAAAAACTGGGACTAGAACTGGAACTGGAAAAGTCAACAGCAAAATGCACCTTGAAAAAGGTAAATGGAGGAGTAAATAAAGTAAAAACAATTTGACTCAATTCATTTTATTCGTCAAAGTAGAAAGTAAAAGGTAGAATGTAGAATGTAGAATTCAAATACTTGGTTGTTGTACGTGTTCAGAGTTCAGTGTTCAGTTTAGACTTTATAAAATTGTACAAAAAACAGCGAGGAAATATAAATATAAAGGTTAGTCAAGAGACGAAAGGAGGACAGCAACAAATATATATACAAAATATATATAGTATTAGAGAAAGGGACACAAAAAATACGAGGGAAGAACAACAAATGTTGAAACATGAAGGGAAAGAAGAATATATAGTATATAGATGTAGGCGACAAAGGAGGAGAAGAAAACGGAAAAGAAAAAAAAGAAGACGGCGTACCGATATGTTTCACAGCTGGATTCCCAATTTCCTGAGTGTATTACAAGTTAATCTTATTGTTTTGTATTGTATCGTTTCCTTTGTTTCTGACCATTCTCCCATTGCAATACCCAATACACAATACATAATACAGTAAAAGTCGAATTGCACAAGAAACCCATACAGGTTACGTACATGTAGAAAAGGAAAAACGGATTTAACCTGAATTTTATATTGATACAATACTGCAAACAAGGGGGAGGAGGAGTGAGCACGCGTTTATATCAAGTATATAGTATATCAAGTATATCAAGCAACTAGATACTAGATACTCGATATACTAGATACTAGAGCTAGAAAAATTGCCTTGTGAATGAACAAGAAAACCAAGTAAAGAGAGAGAGAGATTGAAATGGAATAGCAGAGGAAAAGTTGGAAGTTGGTAGGGTAGAAAAAAAAACAAGGAAAGGAAAGAGAAGAACAAGAAGATGATGATGATGGGACAAACATAGTGAAAAGACAGCTGGTGGTTTTCTGGCTTATGTGTTTTATATATTATTGATATATACTGTGTAGGAGAATGTGTATGAAGTATGGAGCATTCTGGGTTTCTTCTGTTGTGTTGAGATGAGTATGGAGTATGGGAAAAGATGATATAAAAGACCTAAGGTTAAAAGCTCGTAATTATCATTCAGTGTCTAATGTCTAGTGTCTATGGTCTATCACTCTATTCCGCAGACTTTTTTGATTGATATAAAATTCTGTTTGATTTCCTCTCCCTCGATCTTTCCCTCGTACTTTCTCTCTTTCCTTCTTTTTTATCATGCCACTCCATCTTCTTCCTTCCTAGTGCAATCTATCTGTCTATCCTCAGCCTTTTTCTTTTTCTTTCTAGAATCTGTTCAAGATTTGGCTACTCTTGGTTTCATCTTTTTATCTTTATCGTTTTCTTTATTTATATATCTTATTTATTTTTTATTTTTTTTACTTTTCCCATCTGTTCTGTATCTTGTCCAGTAGAGACCTTTACTCTCTGTACTTTTACAGCATAAAGTCCATCCTTTACACTTTACACTAGAGAAAACTAACTTTAAGCAGCACTTTAAAACAGCTTGTTTTATTTTCCTGGTGATTTTAATGCACAATACAATAAATAGTAAATATCTCAAATATAATTTTACTAGTTTGTGTATGATAATTTGCGCGGACCATTTGGACCATGGAAATTGACATTGAATCACGGAATCTTTTGGTACTTGTAACTAAATTTGATAACCTTGTTTTCTAAAAATAACAACAAACCCCATAAAATGAAGCATGAAGTGAATATTAACCAATGAAACATGTAACATGTATGAAGCTTGTATCTAAATTTGTAAATTTCGTTTATTTTTTTATTTAATGATGGAGGGAAAAAGATGGTGATGGTAATCTTTGGTAATGATGTATCATAAATGTGAATGGATTTGCATATGTAATGCAAATACAGTTTGTGTAGGAAATAATAATGACAAAAAAAAATTCTATTGAGCTGTACATTGTACATTGTACATTTTGAGCACAGTCCCAAGAGACGCGCAAAAACACAATCAGATCAGATCACATCACATCCCATTCCATCACATCACATCATATAAATGGGAGGAAAGAAAAGATCCATTGAGAAAAGGAATACAAAGAATATATATATTTTTCTCTACTGTTATTTTGGGGAATGAGAATTTGGGAGAATTCATTCATCTCATTCCAATTCTCATTGGAAATGTAGCCATTTGGCTCCTCGTCTCTCATAACAAATCTAGCGTAAATATGTACGTGTGAAATATACGTAAGTGTAGGCTGTTCTGGATTGTACAAAAGTATAAGTATATATTCGTATATCAGCCGGCGCACTATCTCCTTCTAATTCTTCTTCATCGTATTTCTATTCGTATTTGTATTCTTGTTCGTTTTGTATTGTATTTTGATACATATTGTATTGTATTGTATTTCAAATTTGGACTCATTCTCATCTGCACGGTGGTTACCTATCTATCAATCTATCTATCTATCTATAGAGTTCTATAGAGAGCCTGGAGTTCTCTTTCCTTATTCTAGCATCTATTATCTACATTCAATATCTATACAAGAAATGTAGCGAGGGAAAAATAGGAAATGGAGAACAAGAACAAGAAGGCGAAAAAGAAGAAGAAGATGAAGGGAAAACAGGAAAGTCAATCCGCCTACCTAATAATGCAATACACGTAGAAAATGAGAGAAAGCTAGATTCATTTCTGACATGCTTTTACTTTACACGCTCTCAACTCTCTCTCTCGCTCGCTCTGACTCTCACTTTTCTGATTCTGATTTGGATTCTACAGTTCTGTATGCAGTATGTAGTTTTGGTTTTGGTTCTGGTTCTGAGAAAAATAAAAGATGTTGGCTATATTTTGTATGAGGTATAAAATACAAACTATACAGAAAAACATGTACAAGGAAGTGCATGTAGATGGATGAAGGTATTTGGTTTCCTTGTTACTTTTCCACTTTCACATCGGGCAGCAGTCTTCTGCTTTCATTTTCATTTTCACATCCCCATTCTCATTCACTTTTGATGTATGTTTTATACATACATGTATCTTGGGCTGTGTAGCATTTCCACTTTCTATTTTTTTATTTCTTACTTTTTACCCCTTTTCATTCTAGAGTCTGGAGTCTGGAGGTTTTTGGATGGTTGATGTTATCACTGATATTGTTTTTGTTTTGAAAGATCGGAGATAGCAAAAAGCAGATATAAATGACTGGTAACTTGGATTCTCTGTCTTGGACTTGAATCTCAATCCAAAATCCGAAATCCAACCTTAAGCAGTCTGTTGCTCTTTTCTCTTTTCAAAGTTGGTATTTCTGTACAATGAGGATTTCTTCACGAGCGATCAAGAACAACCAAAAACCGATAGACATTACTGAAGCTTGATCGTTGATCGTTGATTTTATGTACATTGTACATTGTACATGAGGCTTTTTTCTTATTATTTTCAAAATCACAAAGTATGTGTATAAGATCCGATTGCACGTACTTCATATTCCAACTTCAATTTCAATTTTATTCCAACTCCTCATCAGAAGCGGTAAAGATGGTGGATTTTTGGGTGCTTGCCTTTTTGCATTACAGATGTTTTGTGCTTCCTGTTTCGCACGATCAAATCTTGAAGAAGAATCTCCCATTGGAATAAAATTTGAGAATTTTTACTCTTTTTTTTACTCTCGTACAGTTTTCTATTTGCTGTGTACATTTTACATGGTTTATCGTCTGGATGAAATGAAAAAAAAGAAGTAAAAAAAAGTTTGAAGTTTGCACAGGTTCATGGATTACGACACGATTTTTAAAAGATTTAAAGGTTCCTCTTCACCAGATTCAGATCCAGATGTTTTAGCCATGTTAAATCCTCAATCCTCAACGCTCAACTCTCAAGGCTCATGAATAATGATTCATAATCGAAATGGAAACGGAATTGACCAAGGACCAAGGATCAAATTTAAGTCAAGCCCAAAGCCAACAGAATAGAGAAAGTGCACATTTGTGGCTTGCACAAATACTTTATTATGTATCTAAACATAAATAAATGCAACACATGTACAATGTACGATGTATACATCCATTTTATGGTACTTTGAGAAACAGAAAAGGAGTAAAGTAAAGTTGGTAAGAGGTGAGAGCGTTGGTTAGAAGATGGGAAATGGGACAAAAATCATAGACAAAATGAGAATCCAGAATCCAGATTCAAGATGGAATATAAAAAGTGGAACAAGTTACCATGGTGAGCAACTCGTTTCATATCACATCATTTCATATCATGTCGTGCTGTAGACTGTAGACTGTAGACTGTGGATTGTGGATGTGATGGTTGAATGTGAGACAAAATGGAAACTTGTGTTTGTATCTGATGTCTCTCTGATCGAAATCCTATGATGTTTCTTGTTCCTACATCCATCTATAATAGAGCAAGTAGAAATGGGGAATGTAGAAAGTAGAAAGGAATGGTGAGTTGACAGTGAAGAAAGGAAAGTAAAAAAAATTGTCAAGAATACACGCTGCATAATAAAAAGAGAACTTTTGATACTATTTCCTCATATCCATGTACTCTTAACTCTTAACAGTGTTCTACTCTTTGCACATGTTTTTTTCTGGATTTTTTTGAATTTTAGTTTTCTCCAAAATAGAGTCTCTAGTCTCTAGACTGTAGATCTCTAGACTCAGCGTCACAGAAAAGACAGAGAAGGAAAGATGTTGCTATTGGTATTCATATTGATATTGTTCCTCGTACCATTTTTTCATCGTATCCGTATCCGTCTTCCTACTCGCACGTCCCTGCACTATGCACTATGTACGATGTACTACCTGAAGCAGTACGCAGATGGTTGGAGGTAAAAAGGACGGAAAGAGAAGTAGAAGTAGAACAGTACAGTATCAACATACAACATACTTTCATGAGTACAAAAGCCAGAAGCAGGAGCAGAACAAGTCCCAATTTGGCCATTCCAGTTCCTCTTTATGTTTTCCACGGGCAGAAAATTATTCGAAAAGTTTTCACGTGAACGGGACACCAAGGAGGAAAGTGGGAGAGATTGAGATTGAAACTACAACTGAGACCATGCAGACTCTGTATTCAGTATTCTGTACTCTGTACTCTGTACAGTAAAAATTCTACCGATAAAGATAGTAGATAGTAGTTACGTTACGTTATGTTTTGTCCCTCTATTTCTCTGTACTTTCTCTCCTTATTCCGATCATCGAATTTTTCTTGATATTTTTTCTTCTCATTTTAGTTTCAACTTACTTCATCTTTTTTTTTTACTTTCTTCTTTCACCCTTCATGCTCCACAAATAATGTCTACTTTTACTTTTACTTTCCCCTTGCTTTCTTTTTTACTTTCTTTTTCCTCTGTAGAGCCATTTGTCTCGTGGTCAAGTTGTATGGAAAAATTATCTCTTTCCAAACTAAACTAAAGAACCAACCATAGATTTGAATTCAAATCCTGAGCTAGCTCACCGGTCCGGTCGATAAACTTGGAATTAGTTGGTTGTTGGTTGAGGTTGAGATGTCTCTACATCTACATACGGATTTGAAATTAAGTGCCAACCTACTTTTTATTTTGCATATCTCAATCCTATTCTCAGTGTTTCAAGGTGAATCCAGAATGTTGGTCCAGGTTAGTGTAAGAGAGGAACGAAAAAGTCACAGACTGTAGATTTTAGATGGATGAAGAGTGAAGAGGTTTTTCATGTAAAGGAGGCAAAGTTGTACTACAACATTAAAGAATTGACCAAGATGTTGTAAACAGTCAACCATGGTTCTAAAAACCTAAAACCTACAAAACAAAGAGAGAAGGATCGGATTTCCTACACCTTAATTCCGAATGTATGTAAATTACTTGCTGGAGATTAATCTAAAAGGATGTGAATACGAAACTGTACACTGTACACGGTACACTGTACACTGTGGAGATGTATGTAATCTGATGTGATGTGTCGATGTTTTCTGTGAGAAGAAGAAATTTCTTCATCCTTTCTACATAATATATCTCTGTATATTATACAACATACAAATACACGAATACTTATACGCACAACATTATAGTAGACTGGCGAGAGTCATTTGCAGAGCCTGCGTGTTTATGGTGTATATGTGGCTCCGTTATACACTCCACACTCCACACTCTACACCATGATATTGAGACGCGTAAAGAAAGTTTTGTGATAGTTAATTATCGCATCCATGCATAGTAGAAGGAGAAGAAGAAGAAGAAGCAGAAAGAGAGAGGCGACCCACTCTCCTTTTTATAGCTCCTCCAACCAACCTCCAACTACAACCACGCACACGTACATAAGAAGAATCCACCATCTCACTAATATCTAATTCACCGGACTCTCCACATCTTCACATCCACTAATAGATAGACACTTGGGGAGACAAAGGGAGAGAAAATGGAGCTAAATAGCTCTGTGAAACTGAAACTCAACCCGAGAATGAGAATGAAACGGTGAATGGTGAACGGCGAGCGGCAAACTGTGATAGAGATGAAGACGGAAAACGGGAGACCTATAAAGAAGTCAGTAATGGAAAGACAAGAGAGGAGGGAGAAAACTCAAAGTTTTCCTACTGAATAGAACAGAAAAGGGAGAAGAGAGAAAAGAGAAGAGAGGGGAGCGGATGAAACTGCACAGTGAAGAAATACAGTAGGGTGCATCCAAAATCCACAAAATGAATAACCAATTATTTTGGATCTTCAAGCATTAGTCTCTAAAACGTCAGACAGATGTAAAGTTTTAAAATCTTTCCAGAGGTCATCCAAGGTCAAGGTCAAGGTCAAGGTCAAACGTTTTCCAAAATTCTTTGAAAGTACAAGTATAGTAGAAACATTTTTTGATATGTTGAAGCTAATAAAGTACTAGAATTAAACAAGTTTGAAATTTGGATTTCAAAAATTGCGCTAAAAACCAAAATAATTGACGTTTTAAGGGTTATTTTTAGTTTATGAGAGTAAATTGGCCAAGAAATATTAAGATATTTCCTCTTTTAGCATCACACTAATGAATATAAAAACATTCACTTATACTGTACATACTTTTATATTGTAGAATTGAGGAGGAATAAATAGGTAGAGTTTGATATGAGCTGCGGTGAAACTGTGGGAAGTTTCGAGGGGCATTCTACACCGTGACTACTCAGAGACTGGGAGACCAGAGAGCAAAGACGGCGACGTCTACAAATATCTACAAATGCACAGACATGCATTTTATATTAAAAGGAAGCGAAAGAGCGCGAAGCGACAGCGGATTTCTCTCTCTTTCCCCTACATAATTGTCATTTAATTGTCCCATAAAAAGAATGGGAAACGACCACCAATGTGACGGATATCGCAGGATTTTTCCACACTAAATTATTCACGAGTCACTGTTCGATTCCGCATTCTATGTAACTTCCAGTTTCCCACTTTTCCTGCGTCCTTTGTTCTTTGTCCCTTGTCCTTTGTCCTTTTTACGCTGGAAGTTTGGTGGAAGGAGAAAACTGGAAGTGGAACTGGAACTGGAACTCACATCCCAAAACCCAAAACCTTAAAACCCAAGACTCACGACTCAAGACTTTCTCAAGTATTTAATGTGCGAAGAAGTCGAATGTCTGAGTAGAACGACAGAGGACAACTAGAGATGTAAGAGCAGCAAGTAAACTCCTTATTATGTCTGTTTTTACGCTTTGAATCCTGTTTTCCATTGTAACCACGGTTTTTTATTCTACATCCGACACTCGACGCTTGACATTCTACATCCATGGATAGATTTCATTCCAAAACCAATCTTATTCAGTTCTTGACCGACAAACGAATGAAAACTTCATATAATAATAAATATTTTATGCAGTCCTATTTCCAAATTCTTACAACCTACAAAATAAATAATAGATAACAAAAAAACCATCATAGTTATTATTTCAAGCTCCCAGGTTTATCATGAGCGAAGCCATGTCATTTTCATCATCATAGTTGCTTTTCCTATCTTTATCACAAATCACAAATCCGGTTCTGCAGTGATGAATGAGTTACATTTGTGGATTCTTATGACTTATGATGAACTTGTATTTACATCATACATATTTAAACAGACTCTTTTTCATGGATCACATGTTTCCACGTATACTTTTATTTGACAAGATTGGAATCTGGAATGTTGTTTCTATTTTCATTATCATTATCATTAGCATCAGTCATCATCTACAACCTACAATCTACAATCTACATGTGCATTATGTATTCTATCTAATATCTACATAACGCTTCCAGCTTTGTTTTCAATTCGTCCCATTCACATTATTTTTCTCGTATCATTATTCCAGTGTACTTGCGTATCATCTCCATCTCCATTTCACTTAACTTGCATAGACACAAGGACATTTTGGCTTGCATATTTACATTGCTTGTACTTTGTACTTTGTATAGTGTTTATGTAAATGTATGTAATCTCTAATGGCTCTTGCCTTATGATCCTTTCTCTCTTTTGTGCTCGTGCTCGTGAAGGAACGATATGCGTAAAAAGTTAAAATTCAAGAAATAGAATTCAAAAGCACGACCGAGGATTCCTTGACTTGCCTTGGTTTGGTTTAAAATGAGGACTGAAGAAAAATCTCATGCGCTCTCTCTCTTTTTCTTTCTTTTTAACTTTCTGTTTCTGTTTCTACATGAATTTTGAGTTCTTTTCTTCCTCGTGTTCTTGTTCTGTTTTCTCTTTTTGCTGCTGCTGTTGTTCTGTGATTTCGGTTTCGGATCTTATGTAAAAAAAGAAGAGAAAGTATAAAGTTAAAAAAAAGCAAAGAAAAGAAAGAGAGAGAGAGAGAGAGAGAGAAAGAGAGAAAGAGACTAGAAAAGAAATTTGGGAGAAAGTAAAGAGTAGAGAGTACAGTAGAGTCAAGTAGAGAGGATTACACACATTCAATAAACATTTATGAGTCATAAAATGGCGAGAAAATCAAATTGCTTTGTCGCTTTATACCACTTTTAAAAGTCAACCATGTGAATTTCATTGACGCTCTCTCTCGCTACTTCATGCTCCTTCAGATTCATTCTTGGAATCTCCTCTCGTCCTTTCTTATTTTTATGTTCTTTGCATCTCTTTCTCTTTTTCGCTCCATCTTTCGCGTTGCGTATGCTACGAGCTATCAAATCACTAAAATCCTTGTTTAAAATATACATAAGACTATGAGACAGTTAATGGGGGAAATCCAAGAGTGGGCAAGTGCAAGAAAAGAAAAGAGAAAGGACAAGGGGAAAAGAAGGGTTACTCCACATGCATATTATTAATACATACATCTTTAATCTGTATACATATGCTACTCTTCAAGACTCAAGACACATGTCAAAAAAGTGTTTAAACTTGAATATCAAAGCTCATTGTTCAGTGACAAACTTAAAATTCCACTACACACAACATTCTCAACATTTTTGAATTTGATCCTGTATTAAACTGAGATGTACAAAGTACAAATGTATGATACACGAGGATTGAAACTTGTATTTGGAATTTGAAACCACTAAACTGAGCACGGGACATTTTATGAGCAACCTTCGTTTGTTGTTTGTTGATACTGAAATTTGTCGTGGGTTTATTGTTTATTATACCCAAAATACTTGTTTGTTTGTCTACATGAATCATTATTGTTTCGTAATAATAATTACACACATACGAGTAACAATTTACGGTCAATTATGCTGTAGATTGTGGATTGTGGGTACATAAATATGAGCATGAATGTCAATGTTTTGTCCCTTATTTGCTTATCTATTAATCGTTGTCTAGTAATTTCCACCATCAACCATCAACCATCAATTTCCATTCAGTTACAGTTACAGTTGTTAGTTGTTCATTGTTCATATTTCCTACAAAATGGGTTTCATTTCTAAATATCCAATATCCAAATTCATATGTACACTGTACACTGTACAGTCATGTAACAGAAACAAAATTTTGAACAATATTCATCACTACCTGTGGAAATTAATCCGTATTTCGTTGTTGTATTTGTATTTGTACAAACGGTATATTTATTTTACCATCATGTAAATATACTATATTTATTATTATTATTATAGTATAAAGTAAAAGCTATATACATATGTAGATGAACCTAAAATTATTACCAAACTAAACTATTATTGAATATTTGATCGATTGGAAATCCAAATCCAAATCGGAACTGGCAACAACAACTTGGAATAGAAAACGTACAATTTCTGGGTATTATACAATATATTAGATAGTAGATATAGCAAGAGAAAGACATTGTTTGAAATAGGAGATGAATGTAATATCTGCCATGTATTCAAAAGGTGAAGACAAGACAAGACAGTGGGACGCGAAAGAGGAAATAGATTTTGGAAAGCTCTAATTTTGGCTTAGATAATTAGAGCGTAAGAGGTGTGTAGTGTATAGTGTGTATTGTGTACCGTGCACTGAACTCAGGAAGTATAATATCATACAAAATATGCAAAAATGAAATTTAGATAATAGATAGTAGGTATGTATGTATGTACAATGTTCATATAAAGATATATTGAAAGTCTGACAACGGACTACAGACTACTGACTGCTTTCACTGTGAGCCCTAACTCAGATTTGCCTAATTCCCTAGGCGTTTACAATTAAAGAAGAGCATTAGAGCTAACAACGCCATAATAATAATAATTTCTGCCCTATTAGACACCAGGGTTTTCCAGTCGTTAAGCCTCCTCTTAATTTTCCATAAACCGGAGCCACTCACCTACATTCCACATTCCGCGTTCCGCGTTCACCATAAAGGTACTCTGCTCCTTTTAGTTTTCATAGTGCGTGCATTCAGGATTCTACACTTTTCCATCGTCCATGTGCTTGACTTTGGCTTTGGCTTTGGTTTCAGTTGTGGTGCTTGGCCTTTCCTATCTTATCTTTCTATGATAGAAAACTCTTCCCTTTCTTCCCCCACTACTTTTATTCACCATTTATACATTCATTCATTCATTCATCCTCATTCACTTTGCAACCAAGCATAAAGCATAAAGAATGTGGAGTACGCAAGCAGAACAAGATGCAGAACAAGTGGAAGCGGAGAGGAGAGAAAAGAGAGAAGCAAGTCCAAAGTCAGAGTCAAGATGAGCACGACTTACATTTACATAACTGTTCACTGTTCACTCTACACTCGACACTTGAAGCTCTTCACTCTTCGCTCTTCCCTCTAAACGGTTTGCATACAATAGTTACGAGCCACGAGCCACGAGCGCCCGTCTGGGAAAAAGGCACAAGTGGAAAGTAGAATGATCAGATCAAAATCTGTGTATCATATCTAAACACGCGGTAATAGCTACTTACTCTCTGCTTTGTGTCTGAAATCCAGAGTCTAGAATTAAAGTAATATAATATACTTTTGTGCTGAGCGAAGGATGCCCTTGGTGATTCTTCAGTCTCAGTTTCAGTAGGGAAAGGATGCATACTTGAATTAAATATACATATTTTGGATAATCCACGCTTTCAACTGAAAAATTCACATGCGTACAATGTACATGAGTACGCATTTTAAATTTAATTTAATTTTAAATCTCAAAGTGCGTCGGCTTACATTAAGGTGTACAATGTACAATTTATAATGTACATGTATGGCCAGAGGTTTTCTTCAAGAGTCATTGAAATGCCGGCTATTCAAAGAATTCAGAACCACACATGAAAAATAAGAGTAAAAATGCCGCACATTTAATTTTTTGCAACTGAAGTTAAAAACTATTTTTGGTAGCATTTTAAAACATTATATAATAAAGAATGACAAAGGTTTGGAATTTTCAATGCAAGTTAATTTGCCCATCACTCTCATGAATAATTTGGAACTCTGAATCAAACTCGGATACAGAAAGTAGAAAGTGGAATAACGTCAGTTGGAATTTGGAGCAATTTGCATACTTGAGGTTTACGTTGTACGTTGGCTAATTGTCAAGCTTTCTCTTATCGCGAGGAATCTGTCGCTCAACAACATCACCATTCACCACGATATCGATGTTCGTATCAATATCCGTATCTGTTTCTGTATCGACATGTACATTTTGGCATGGGTAAAACTACACAAGTTTTGTTTTAATTACTCCTCTATCATTATCATCATCAGACTAACTGTCTGTATTATCTTTATCTCTATTGAAAAGATAAGGCTTTCCTTTGTCGGGACTGGGAAATAGAAACAACAATAATTATCCTTGTACATATACATAATGCATGTATATTATCCAGTTACCATTCCCCATTTCCCATCTACACGATCATGTGACAGAATCGACCATCAAAAGTAAACGCAGAGTCGTACTGAGACTTGAGAGTGAGACTTGAGATGGAAGGATTGAAGGAATATCTGTGGTTCAATAGTTGGAAAGTTGGTTGTTTGCTACTACTATTACTATTACTGTTGGCTTGGTATTGGCTTGGTATTGGTATTGGTATTGGTATTGGTATTGATGTGAGGCTAATGTAGGCGCCGTATAATGTATTTTAAATTTGGGTAATTTACGAGCCTGGCTCAACAACAACAGGAACAACACCAACTACTAGTACTAGTAAAAGTGTAATTTTGAGTCTGGTAGCTTTATTGCAGGTAGATTCTACATAATCCACAATCCAAAATTCAGACTTTCTCTCTCACTTCTTGATGTATTTAAGCATGTACAATGTACAACATGCGTATGCACGCGTTTCCGCGTAAGTTGCATTTTGTTGAACAAACCAAAATCCAAAATCCAAACATCCAAATGTAAAACCTACAAAACTACAAAACTACAAGGTACAAAGTACAAAGCACTTGCTTATAGTTCATTGTTAATAGTTAAGTGGTGGTAGTCCTAGTTGAATTTGTAGTTTTAGGTAAAGCTTCAATATTTTATAAGCTCACACCTTTTCTCAGCAAGTTTAGAAACTAGAAACGTGTATAAATATACGACACAAGTCCTGAGTAACTTGGTTCTTAGTTCACAGCCCGTCCATAGTGTGCAATGTACAATGTACAATATAAAGCATCCCATCAATCCCTAGTTAAGTTATTAATGGCCAAGGGAAAAGTAAGGAATGTGAGTAAAATCCTCACACCCCACCACAACCACAACCACACCAACAACCAAAACTAAATTCAACTTAATGTCCCCAATTCCAAATACTTGCAAGAAATAAACAGCCTGGAAATGAAAGTGCGTATTGCGTATACCGTATACTGCACCTGTTTTTAACATTCAATCTATTGTATTTTCCAGGGTTCTACAACTGTAGTTTTGGTTTAAATCTACCAACTACCAACTACCAACTACCAACGACCAACCAAATAGGTGTTATCAACTGTCAATGAACCTGTACAATGTACATCGTTGTTGTGAAAACATGGGAAAAATAAGTAATGATTCAACCCTGTAAATAGAAATATTTACTAGATGCTTTATGTAGGTTCTACATTCTACGTAAAATTTAAAGGTTAATGGCAAAAATGACTTACGTTGAAGAGCCAGGCAAGTTTTGACTGTTTGGGGTTGGCTTGGACTTTACACTCAAAGTAGACATCTGTGCTCTCTTTGATCTCCATCGGGTTGAGGGTACTTCCCAAGGACAGTTTTATTTCTGGGAGATCTGAAAAATACAAAACAAATACACACGTTAAAGAAGAACCATGATGAGTCACACGTATAGCACCAGTGAATTATTTATTTATTTTGGGCTGGATCTCAACATTTACACATAAATGACAATTTTAACTTTGAAGATTTATCGTGATTCACATCTGCTACCATTTGTATTTTTGAGGACTGAAAATATATCTGAAGTCAACTATAGATTAAAGATACAGAAACTAGAATAAACACTAGAAAAAAATTCACAAAGATTATTCATTTTTACAGTGCAATAAAAATACAGGTATTCGTTTCTTTTACCAAATTTTTGATTCATTTCATTACTAAAATATAACATAAATCTGATTAAATAAATAAATGATTGTTGGGGGTGAAAAACCATGTATCACTGAAGGTTAAAAATACACAGAATTTGTAAAAAAAGATTGAGGAAATCGAAAGCAGAAGGAAGACGGAAACAAAAAAGTTTCCCATTTTCTACAATGAAATAGAACCAGAACCAGAAATGACTCAATGCAAGCAAATAGCAGAAAGAAGAAAAAGTAAGAGGCCAAAGTTGTCCCGGAGAAATAAAGAAGGAGAAACTGAACCATCTCTTTAACTTTCATTATCTGTCGTCGCGTAAAATTTCAGATGAGTTGTTGGTTGTTGTTTTCTCAGGAAAAAACATTGCAAATAAGAGTTTGTTTTCTACCAAACTACAAAAGGGAGTGCAAGAACGAGCCAAGCAAACTACGAAGAGGATGGAGAAAAAGTCTTGAGAGAAACTTCATATATCTACGAGTATTACTCTTTTCCAGCAGTATGAAGTATAGAGGATTTTCTGTGCCTTGTATTGAGTCTGGAGTGTAGAATGTGCAGACAAAACTTTTTCTCTTCATTGGAAGAATCAAAACGTGATTTCAATTCTAATGTCATCTAAAAAGTCTGTAAATGTCTCCCACTTTCTGTTCTTCCTCCTCCTCTGCACTAAAATCATACCAATACTTTATATATTGATGAATGTAGATATAAAATGTAGCTTGCAACTCATGCGAGACATGTACATGTATATTGTATCCGTAAACAGGATACAAGATGAAAATCAGTTTTTTTGCTAGTAGCCAATATAAAGGAGAAAAAAATGACAAAAAATAAAAGGAAGCAAAAATAAACCCGCTACTTTTACTTCTGTTCTCTTCTGTTTTTTCCCAACAAACCGAAAAACGAAACGAGGATGATGAAAGATTTTTATGCAAATACGTACAATGTACATTGTACAAACTCTTCCAATAAAATCCATTTAATTTCCTTTTGGCATTCTCAATTCTCGATTGCCTTGATTTCCTCAACTAATGAATGATAAGCATTTTAAATTTTCAAACCCTCCTAAAATTGTGTATGTTTGTCCCATGCACTTGATTTTATTTCCTGTTTCAGTATAAAGTATAAAAGAACCTCAGTTTAAAGAGAGATGATTGAGATTCGATTGACCCATTTATATGCTTTGAATTTATTAAAAGTGCAGTTTATTATCCTACTTCATTTTTGCATCAAATTTTAATGTCTTAAGTTTGGATTAAAATTTCAAAATACTTTTTACACTGTGCTTCTTTATGTATATTGTACATTTTTACATATAACAGTTTAGAATTAAAACTTGAAAGACAAGAGAAAGTATAAGAATCTAGAAACGGTTGAGTTAAAGATAGAAGTAGAAAGTATAAAGTATAAATTTAGCATAGAGACTCACGATTCGAAACATTATGCACTTATCTATTATGTGAGTAGAATACAGGGTAGTAAAAGAAGAGGGAGGAAAACTGGAGAAAGAGTGGAAAAAAAGCCCGACAAACAACATAACACAACAGGATGACTTGTCTTTGACTTTGGTTTTGAAATTGAGAAATTTTAAATTGAGAAACGGAAGATATAAAGAAATGAAAAGGGAAAAGCAGTTGAAGAAGGAGAAAAAAGTGGAAAGTGGAAAGAGGAAAGAGGAAAAGCAAAAAAAAGAAAGAAATGGAAAGCTGTGTTGATGCGGTATGCGAATTTGCCGTTAAAAACTTCAATTTGAACAGAGTTGCCCACATTATCCGGGTCTACTTTGAAAGGATGGGAAATGGGAAAGAAGAAAGGAAAAAGACAGACACAGCGACAGAGAGAAGAAAAAGAGTTTTCCTCGAACTCATTCATTATTCATTGCCACTGCAATTGCATTACGTCTTTGTATCTATCTATAAGAACTGTTTACTGTGTATTCCTTCCTTCTTCTTCAAATGCCGATTTCAAGAAAGATTCTACATTCTACATGGGATGAAAATAAGAACAAAAACAACTGCAAGTGGAACTACATATTTAAAGTTCAAGTATAATGCATAACCAACTAAAACTTAAAACCCATAGCCGTTCAACTTCACTTTACTTTTCTTGCAATTCCTTGGAATTTTTGCTAACAAAATTTTACATTCAACTGCAATATGCATCTTTCAGAGGTTTCAAAAAATTAAAAAAGTATTTTAAAAGCTATGCTCCGGAAATCGAGTTACTTTCAAGCCGATAATATTGTATATTGTATAGTATAGACGTTCCTTTTTCCTTTTATTAGTTCATGCGGTAAACATCCATACACACATAAAGCATAAAGAAAGTTGAAAGGGAAAAAAAGAGGCAAAATGCATTTTTCGGCTTTGACTATCCCTTTGTATTATGGTATTTCTGAATGCTGAATACTGAACACTGAACATATTCAAAGTTCTTAACTTTAGAGGTTATGCATCCATTTGTATAAAAGTGTAGTGTGTGAAGGCTGAAGACTGGCGACATGTTCAATTTCCAAGGCTCATGTTTAATGTTCATGCACAAACCTCAATTCCTCTTCTTTCTGTTTTTTTACATATCCTTCCCTTCCTGAACACTGACTACAGACTGAACTCTGAAGCTGTGTGCGTGAGACTTTGGTTTTGACTTGGCATGGAAATCAGAATGAGAATCGGATTTAGATTTGGATCCGGATTTGGATTTGGATTTTAGATTTATTCTCAAATGTTCTCTCTACCCTTTTTTCACAGAGGATGGAAAATGGAGAATGAAGAATGGAGAAAGTAAAGGGCAAAAGGCGAGAGAAAGTAATCTATGCAAAAAAAGCTTGTTTTCCTTTGTGTCGGTGAGATTGGGTTAAATTCTTTGAATAAACTCACGATTCACGATCAATGTCCCTTACCGAAATATGTACCTTGCACATGCATCCTCATTCCTCAATCCGCACTTTCACATTCGTACATTTATATTTCAGTTCTGACTTCCGATCTATAATTTAGAGTCCGACTGGTTGGTTCCTTTTGGTAGCTGTAGTAAAATAGACAATATAAAATCCACAATCTACAACCCACGCACAGGAGTTTCCCGTCAAATTTTTGCGGTTTTCTGGGATCGTCCCTCCTGCTTTAAAAGAAACTACTTTCTTTCTTTCTTTTTTTGGTGGATAATTGTATGAAAGTGACTCATCTCATCTTATCTCATAAATTAATTATGTAATTGAAAATCCCACTTGTTATTTACTTTCCAATCGTCTTGAATCGTCTTTCACCCTTCAATTTTTCGTTTTCAATTTTACCAACACCCGCCTACCGATTTTCTGCATGGTGGCAATTGGTAACTTAATTAAATGTCTCATTCACAGCTAACCACTAACCAGTAAATACATGTTGCATCTATTGATACTACAGACTACAGTTTACAGCTATGAGATCCGTGAAGAGGAAAAAGACGGATAATAAACGAATTAAAACTTACAGACGACGTTGAGATTCCAAATATCCTCGAGGATGTGAGATCTGTTGAGCCATGGATTCTCCGCTCGACAAATGATGGAAGAGCCATTGTCTTCGGGCGTTGGGATGAACACGAGAGTACTCTTTGTCACATTGCCACGGTCAAGCTCCTGTACACCAAACAAAACGGAGGGAAGAAACAAGAAAACAAGAAACAGTTAGAATCCCATAATATACTTTGTAATTGTCTTTAATTATCTATCTGTATCGTTTAAATTACATCAACGCCTTCTCTCTTCTCTCTCCTCTCTCTTTAAAATTAAATACAAGTGTAAAAGTAATTATAGTCCTTTTCAACAGGCCTTTAACACGTTAACAGAAAACATGGTATGAAACATGAGGGTAGGAAATTTCTCCAAATGTCAAACTCCCTTCACATTAGACTGCACTTTACACTAGTTACTTTACGTTGTTCGTACTGTAATTAAATTATCTTCTACAGGTGGATGTGGCTGATGGTGCTTGGAGGAATTTCCCTCCTCCACAAAACAAGATTATTAGATAATGTCATTTTTTGGCATTTGTCAATGTACAATACACAATCCACGGGATTCAGTCTCATCATTCCCCGACTCAGGGAAATTACATTTCCCCCTTTCTTATTCCGATTTACTTTCACTAGTCTCAAGATTTTAAGTATGTGTACAATGTACAATATATGTGTAATTGCGGTCCTTAGTTAATCTAAAGTATCATAGACCATGTACTCATCAGAGTTGATTAGTCGATGAACTCATACTACGTAATCCTGTTAAACCTTAATTTTCTACTGGGTTTCCTTTTTTCCTTGATAAATTATCAGCGAAGAGAATTCGACTAATTCTATTATTTCAAAAAAAAACACAGGATCTTAATTGCACACTTTTACATTGTATAAAATTTTATTTTTTACAAACAAGTATAATGTATAATTAAATGCACGAAAAATGCACAGAGTAAAAGAAAAAGATTGGTGAAACAGAGAGCTGGAAATGAAATTTTAAAGGTTTACTACGTGCTACGTGCTACTTGCTATGAATGCTTAAATTATATTCCAGTTGTAGAAAATTGACCCACTTGATACAAATTACAAATGGATAGTGTGTTAAAATTAAAATGATGAAAGATGAAAGATGGAGAAAGGAGAAAGGTACAAAAAATTATCATAAAAGAAACTAAAATTGTAAACAAATTCTTTGGATTTTCATGCTCTTCTGCTTTGTTTCAAATTCAAAATCTAGATGATATAACTACGCAGGTAACGCGTTCTTTTGAAGTCTGCATACATTTTATTTTATTTACATGCGGATTTTTCTCAGAATCTGCTCCTTATTTCTTACTTAAAGCTGTACGAGGAATTACAATTATTTCCCTTTTACAGATTATACAATATACAAGCTTAAAAGATATACTTTTATAGTCTGTGGGAGTATGATGCACGTGTGCACCATGTATCATGTAGCGTGTATCATATTACGAAATATGAGGATGATTACGAGAAGGAGCGTTAAATTAAAATTATTATGTTATCCTCTTTCCTTTTTATTTTACAGTTTTGAGTTTTGAGCTTTGAGATTCTCATGCATTTAATATTGTATTGTATTGTACCTACGCAACTATTTCTATTTACTCTGCTGCAATTTCCTAGTTCCCAGAAATCCAGTGATGGTACAAAGTAGAAGGTGGCTTAAAATTCTAAGGTACATCTGTAGTTGGTAAAAAGGAAAGAAATAATATGAGATAATAAAACGCAAGAAGGAAAGAAAGAAAGAAAGAAAGAAAGAAAGAAAGAAAGAAAAAGAAAGTAGAGGGAAGAAAGTATTTTGCTCTTAAATAATAAATACAAGTTGTCAAAGGGAGGTGTTTACAAAGCCAAATAACTTGTGTACTCTGACTTTTAAATAATGAAAACACTTTCCTCCTCTTAAATTGCTTTTTATGAAGTTGACTAGCTCTATCCCGTTTTTTCTCTGTAGTCTGTAGTCTGTATTCTCTATTCTAGATTCTAGATTTCTTTTCCATCTACGTCCTTTCTCCAGAATTTCTGTACCATATTCTCTGAAAATTGCACTAGCTCTTGAGTCTTGATCCTTGATTCTTGATTCTTCTGTCTGTATTTATATTTGCCTTTAACTTGCTCTACTTCCACATGTACACTTGAATACGATCTCAAGCATTCAAGAAAACTATCTCTCTGACTTCCTTAACTAAAACGAGTCTGGTAAATATTTCCCTTTGAACTTGAACGTCAATGTTTGTATGTATGCCAATTTCATTTTTTTCTGCTACATTTTTTAAATCTCTGTAGTATACAAGTCTGAAAAATCTTGTATCTCTTGTAAAATCTCTGGTATGAACGCTTATGGGATGAAATGGAGGAGGAAAGTATTTAAACCTCAATACAATGAAACAAAACTGTATACTGTATACTGTTCAGTGTACATTGTACATTTATTGTGATTTAAAAATTTATTTACCGAGTCTCAAAGTATAGTATTCAGAAGGAAGGAATTATTCTTAAACTATCTTACGGAATGTTCTGAGACAACGTTCCTGAAAGTTGAATGCTGAAAGCTGAAGGAAAAAATGTTACGTGGGTGCAAAGCTTAAAAAAATACACACGTTTCCTAGTGTTTTATTTTGAAAATTAAAAATACAAAAACGTAGTTTATAAACATTAACAATCTATGAAAAAAATTTCAAAGATTCTTGTGAATTTTCAGAATATTTTGACATGAATTTTTATGCATACAAAATACCGTAAACAATAAATGGCTTTAAGTTTTTTAAAGTTTGTAAAAAAATTATCTGAATTATAAATATATGCATCTAAAAGTGCATTTTAAAGGAAAAAGCATTTCTACGGTTTATTTTCTGCTCAAAGTTCAAGAGCATTAAACAGTGGAAGTGAACAAGCACCAGGCACCATGTCACTACCAAAGTCAAGTCTTATCTGTTGCGTCCGTTTTACGATATTTTTTAAGCACAACATTGAATAACATGCAAATATGTACATTGTACATTGTACATGCAGCTTAAAAGAAACTGAGCGGAAAAGGTCTGTGCGAAGGAAAAAGGAGGGAAAAGGTTCTTACTTTAAAATTGTAAATAATATAAATAAAGTTGCATTTTGAAACGAGAAATTTTACAAGCCTCCCCTTTCTAAATACTTTCTATATGTGAAATACTTTTACAGTGTACAGTGTACATTTTATATTTCAGTTACGCCTGTAATAGCCAAGTTGTTCGGGAGTTGTTGTATGGAGAAACCAGAAACCAAAATCTCTTGGTCGTTGGTCGTTCATCGTAATCGTAATCACAACGAACTATTACAAATACGAATACGATGACTATGCTTTCCATCAGATATTTTTACTCATAAATCACGGCTTTATCAAGGAAAAGTTTTCATTCTCTGGTTTTTGCTTTGTAAACACGTACGCTTGTTCACAGTTCCATTGCAGTTCTATATTTTGGTTAAAAATGAAGGCTGAGCCAGCGTAAGGACTAAAAATGCATACAACAACAACAACCACTAAAGTCCGCAAGTACTTTGTAGTACTAAGATGTATTTTCTAGGCACACTCTCCAGAATTTTACAAGACGACATTTAAACCCACCAGAAAATTTTATAGTCAACGTTCAACTTTGCATTAAAGTTAAAGTATGACAAAAAGTCGTAGGCGTTGTGCTACAATTTAAATTTGAATACTTTGGTCTTTGGTACTTTGTGGATTTCCAAGATAAACTGACCGTTTGTTGTCAAATATCAAATGTCCAACGCCCTGTGAAATGTTTTTATGTAATTTTGACTGTTATCTAAATGTGCGAGATGATGGATCTACAAATTGTTTATAAAGTAACATTTTCCAGCCAAAGCACAGTCTTAAATTGTGGAACGTTTTAGTTAAAGTAAATTGTGTGTTGTACACTGTACACTGTTTATTTTATCCTTTAAAATGTTCAAATATTGATGAATCTTGTACAATCTATCTTGTGCTGATGGGTTTGTAATATTGATATTTATATTTGTATTGTTTTTGAAAATTGAATAAAGTACACATAAAAATTCATAGAATTTATTGTAAAAAGTGTAGAAAAGGTTCAAGAAAAAACGGCGTAAACATTATAAAACTGAAGCTTATAAAGGAAGCCACTTCTAAAACTCCTCGGAATTTTTTTCTCTACAACACTGACGTATAGATTATATCAAGATTCATTTTTTCAGACGTGAGCATATTTTAAGTGAGGAAAAAAAATGAAAAAAAAGAGCTGGGAAAAGTACATTTATTTTCAATATGTACAAGATACAAGAGAGGAAACAGTTTATTTGATGTAATCTGTATTCATTCATCATATCATATCGTTTCGTATCATATCATATTTTATTATGTATATTATTTTATATTATATTATAAATATAGGAATAATGCTTTATTGAGTGGAATATGGACTCTCTCTCTTTCTCTTCGTTTTACTTTTTACACGCTTGTCTGCATCATGAAAATTGAGAGATGATGTGGAGCAAGCCGAACTCAACTAAATCAAACCAAACCAAACCAGAGAGAAAGAGAAAGTTGAATACTGAATATACTTTCATAATATTTCCTTGGTCTCGACTCCAGAGAGAAAGTAGAGAAAATAGGAAAATACATAGAAAAGGGAATGATCAGATTTACAATATTCAATTTCCTCTCCTTCGAGTCATCCCTGGGGTTATAAATGAGGTTGGACTGACCTGAGTGCTGACTTGAGTGATTTCATTCCCTCCGCGGAAGAATCGTAGAAGAGCCGACGGTTTGGAGCCAGCCGTTTCACATGTGATTCGATATTCTTGACCAGCCACGATCCGGTCCGAATGTTTCTGACGCATTTGCACGAATAAAGGCTTTACTGTGGAACAAGAAGAGATATAACACATTATTAGATTCACATTCAACATTCAACAGCATATTTTATATTTTTATTCACCATTTTTACATTCTACATATTTCCATTTCATTTTATGGATCAACAGGAAACATCAAGGTTTTTTTTGACAGGTACTAAAAACTAAAAGTAAAACTACTTCATTTTCTCGATATATGTGTACATTTCATCATAACATATTTATAAACATGACAGTTGTCGGTGTAGTGAATTTATGATGATGTGTACATAGTTGAAATATGAGAATATTCTCCTCGTTTTCCACTTGTTTGTTGCTTGTCCTCAATACTTAATGAGGTATTGATTTAAAATTAGAAAAAGTACACCATTAAAATTCAATAGAAAGCCCTTGTAATTGAAATTCAAGTGACGTACATGTTTTGGATTTGGTTTCTTTGTAATCAGGATCAAAAATGAAGGGGATAAAATATCTAAAATCTACAAAGTACAAACTACAAACTGAGATGAGGACAAATAACTGTGGGAAAATCATGGAAAGTCCACAGAAGGTGAGCATTCAAAATTGAGCACAGAGAATGGAATACATGTACAATGTACATTGTAAACTGTGCATTGTGCATGTACGTGAAAGTATCTACATTCTACATTCTACACTGTACACTTGATGAAGCTACTCTACAACGGTCATGGATGAATCACCCGAGTAGAAGAATGAATGGGCAAAGCAATTACCGCTTCAAGGTAATTTAGAAAATGTTATTGTTTTCCGAGGTTCCAGTTTCAGTTCCAGCTTTAGATTTAGATTTAAACTTGGGTACAAAATTCCTCTCCTATTTGTATTTGTATTTGTATTTGTTTTTGGTTTGGGTTGTGCTCCGCATTTCGTTCACACAAAATACTAACTGCAAGGTTCAATTTATCAAAGTGAAACAAAATTCACCAAGTAAAATGCACATGTATAAAACATGGAAGAGAGCACATAAATAGTTTACAGCTTAGAATCTACAGTGTAGAATGTAGAATGTGTAGAATGTAGAATGTGGAGTCTAGAGATAATCTGGTTTTCCCTGTATTATGAATTACCTTTCTCATGTTTCCTTCCTGCGGGGCTATTAGTTGTTTAATTCACTTTAAAGTGGTGTATATTTTAACAGTGTCTGTACATTAAGAGCCCCACGCACCCACACACAAAATCACAGGCTTTTCATTCCTTTTCATTCATACATCATACAAGTACTTTTATAAGCCTCATACATATTACGATGTGCTTGGTCCAGAGTCCAGATACATAATACATCAATGCATACCACTTTTGATGGACAAAACTTTCCATCAAAATCTAAATCTCTCTATCTAGTCTGTCTCTTTTTTACTTTGATCTAAAAACTGATACTTTTGAAGCTTTCAGAGTTACAAAACTCTAAAGTAAAATGAATGGACCTCTTGCAAAAAATTCCAAAGTAAAACATAGTCAAAGTCCAAAGCGGAAAAAAAAATGAAGAGATTGATTTGCAAATCAATTTCAAGCCTCTTCTTTTGTTTCTCCTTTTCCTATTGTCCTCTGTCCTCTGTCCTCTGACCTCGCTGACCAGTGTGATTTTCCTGATTTGTCCTTCGTTCTTTGTCCTTTGTACAGTGTACGGTGTACGGTGTATGTATTGAAGCCGCCTGAATGGAGTTAGAGTGCTCAGTAATCAGTACAAGATACAAAACAAAAAGCAACAATGCAAAAAAAAGTATACACACGGAGGATACAGAGTGGAAAAGTAAATCAGCTGGAATTTTCTCAAATATAATAATAATAATAATCGATATTTATTACAGGTAGTAACCAGCTGTGTTTCATTTCCCTGAATTCTCTCTTGTATTTTTTGTACATATACTGGAGTAAATGTAAAATGAACCTTGTACATGGTACATTCTGCATTGTGCATTGTGCATACCAAAATTAGCCCACCAAAATTGAACAGAGTGGAAATGAACAAAACCGAAGAGAATGCTCTCACATTGAATTCAAATTCATATTCATATTCATATTTGTATTCACATCTCCTTTCAAAATCCACCTTGGTACAAATACTTAATGCACACAACAACAATCCTTTACCCATTTACTAATACATTGGATTTCTCGATGCTCATGGCTCCGTCTTTTTCATTTACGAGAGCAGGGGAATGGAACTTGACTAGAGACTAGAGACTAGAAACTAGAAACTAGAAACCAGAGACGAGAGACTGAAGACTGGAGAATAAAATGAAAACAAATTGTAAAGACATTTCCCTATTTAACTGAACCACCCACTGATTTTCCTGACTGAGGAAATAAGCACCGGGCTTCCAACAACCAACAACCAACAACCAAAATGAAATCACCACCATAAACCAATTCATGTATTTCTAGCATACACATTTGTATACTATACCACAAACTACCATAAATACAATACGCATTGAAAATTTTAGAATCAAACATGAAATTTTGGTGAAATTTTCTCTGGGCCGGGCCGGATTAGAGCACATTGCAAATGTATGCAAAGACCACACACATGTTTTAACTCTACACTCTACAATCTACATTCAA
>JABASP010001646.1:0-27016 GCA_019776565.1 Sminthurinus signatus | reverse complement strand
ATAACATAACAATTTATTCTGAGTTATTCTCTTTTATTGTTTACTACCAGAAACCCGAATGACTTTATTACCTGTCCATACATTATCTTCATGTGTACACTGTGTACTGTATAATGTATACTGTACATCGTACAGGTATTTTCGTTCAACTGAAACAAGGAGTGAAAGAAGCAGTAGAAGGAGAAGAAGAAGAAGACTAACTACGAGCAACAGCATGTGCACACACAACACACACATATTATAACCATGTTTCCAGTTTCGACAGAGGAAATTACTATCACTATAAACTAGGAACATTTCCTATGTCCTAACAACATACAACATCTCATCTTAATATAATGTAATATGTAATATAATTTCCAAAAAGTATACAAATCGTTTAAACTAGTATCTGAGGAAGAATAGTAGAGAATACAAAATACAAAACAACACAACAAGACGATGTAAACAGTAAATATACGATATACGAATATATAGTATGTACATTTATAATCGTCATAATTTTATGACGGTAATTTTTTCTCTTCATTTGTTCCTCTAAGTAAAAGTGTGCTACCTACAAAATAACCTGGGATTAACTCAGTACAATATACTACAATACCTTACAATACCATATAATATACAGCGAACAATACAACATACAATATACAATCCATGGAACAGACAATACACAACACAATATTAATTAGATGGACCATAACATACAACTTTATTTGTCAGTGCTCAATGCTCAATGCTCAAATACGCAAAACTACAAGGTGATTCTCTATTATATTATACTATCTAGTTTATTTTGTTTTGGAAAATGTCAAAAACTCCAAGCTGTTGTACATAATATAAAATATATAGTACATACTGTAATATGGCTATCAACTATCTACGGTCAGAGTCATGGCCAAGTGTGTACCTTCTAAATGATACACGCTGGATTCATGTTTTGGATTCTATAGACACTTTTTCATGTATCATGCATATAAAGCTAAGAAATGAAATATACACCTTAATTTCCTTAAAATGTTAAACCAAAAGGAGAATTTCTAACCTGCAACCACATTTGACAAGTGTGTACAGCTTTTCATATGATTATACTAATGAACCACATGGAATCTCACACCTTTCTTTTTCGTCTCCAGCAAAACAAAAAGGACAACAACAATATCATTACACACGAGCATTTGTATGTACTTTCAAGTATACAAGCATAATGCACAACCTAAAATTTAGTTTCATGTTATCGTTAGTGTTATCGTTATTACTTGCTTCACACTGATTTTTCAATAACTGAAAGTTTTAAAGCCTTGCTTCGTCCATCACTATGATTTAATTTCACGTCCAATGAATACGTACATAATATGTGTAATGTATACATACTCCATATTCCATATACCAGAACAGAATCATCCAAATACTCTCTCTCTCTCTCTTGTAGTTCCATGTTCTTTAATTTTAGTGGCAATATTTTTAATATAATATAAATTTACGGATCACGAACCCAGTAATCAGAGAAATATCTGAAAAACTTGAGCCATGGCATGGCATGGTGATTCACAACTTTACATGAAGAGGTAAAATGTCTAAATAAGTTGTTGTGCATATTATATACATAATAAAATACATTCACTTTCATCTTGGTATAAAAATGCATCATGTGATGTTAACTCAAGAACATAAAGTTTTCCCTTTCTTTATCTCTCTGAATAACTTGCGTAATAACGTGGCAACACGATGAGAATGACTGGTGCGGAAATACAGTCAGAATGACAAGCAGGTAGAGCCAGTTGTACTTGTTGGTGTAATGGCAATATTATATTGTTATTATGATGACTTTATGAGAATGTCTTGTCTTGGTTGAGTTTCCAGCGGTTCAAGATACTGTACGGCTGTCTGTTCGGGTAACTTAACCACATCTTTTCATTTTACTTATTCTCTTTTCCAGTGTCCATTCACATGTTTCTCTTAAAAAATTATACATGTGTTTTCTCTCAAGCGCACAAGGTCTTAAATTTTAGTGCTGATGATTCCCTATCTCCTGAAAAGACTTTACGCTTGTACCTTTAGTATAATGAACATTGGCATGCAGATTGAAATTTTCAACAGTAATACTGCTAAAAAAATACATGATGAGACAAGACGTCTTTAAAAGATCGGACGTTTCCAGTCCAGTCTTTTTAACTACAAGAAAATAACATGTTAAATGTATACATATTTGAAATATTCCAAAGAAAAAATCATTCAGAATGGCAAAATGTGACACAATTTTTTATGTTTGCTGTAGTCTTCCAAATTCTATTAATAACTTAAAATGATTTTGTTGTGTGGATAGAAAAACTGTAGTAAATACAGTATACGCACATTTATCTTATGTGCTAAAAAAATCTAGACTCAATGTATATATTATTTTTCGGACAGACAACAGACAAATAACAAGAAACACAATAAATAGCCGTACAAAAGTATACAAATAACAAATAACACAAGTACGAGCCGATTGTACGCGATACATTGTAAATACATTTCATGTACTAGATGAATGTATTTCCATTTCTCCTCTACATAAAAAGAAACAATGTCTGTAGAGCTGATGGATGCATAGACATTCATCAAAGTACAAGTGTGTTGTCAGTATTTAAGTATAAATAGGGATGGTTGGTTGAGAGTTGAGAGTCGAGAGTCGCGCGTATCGTGGACTTGTATACCCGCTGTACTCTTTATAGATGTCTGTTCTGTCTATGTGTGTGTATTGTGAGACAGATAAATGAATCACGGAACGTCAAGAGTTACATTATGCTCATGGTTTAATATGTAGAGGGATAATAGCATTATGATAATAACATGGATGATATTGAAGACATGAGAATGGATAATCTAATGTAAATGGGATGTCTACAGAGACCACCTATCATGGTTTTCTTCAGATGGTGAGCTGAGCCTCCATCATCGTCATAATCATAATCATCATCAGTATCAGCATCACAGAAAAAATCAACGTTCCTTCCTTCTTTCTCCATACATATGTAATGCATTTATAAATGGACGACTTGATGCCAAGCCGCTTCGCTTCGTATACTCTTCATCTGTCAATATATATTATAATATATTTTATGCCCTTTGAAAATTTTCGTTCAACTTTTGAAATCAAAAATTTAACACTTTAAGAATCTGACCTTTTACATTGTTTTTATTAGAGGTCACAGCACGTACTTTTACTTTTATGCTCACGTTTTAAAGAAATAAGCTTAAAAGTATACAATACAAGTTTATTAAAAAATACAATTAACAACAAAGATAAAGATTTAAATACATCGTATCAAAATGACTGAAATAGACACTTAAAAAGGTCACGAAAAAAGGTCAAAGGACCTTTTGATGTCTTTTGTTTTTGTCAAATAATCTAAGATATCAAAATTATTCAATGATCAGCTTGACGTACAGACAGGAAAAATGTATTATATCGTGTAGATAATCTTACGACAACATGATATTATTGGCTTCTATACTCATATTTATTAATACCGCCGCCTGACAAGTTGGAAATATCTGATCTTCCTGTCTACCTTTAATATTCACGGACATGACATGTCAAAGACGTTCCTGTGTACTCTCTATTCATACATCTTTCTCTCCCTTCATCCCTTCCTCTTCTTTCTCCTCTAATCCACATTCTCCTTTTCCTTTTCTTCTCTACCGTTTTCTCTCCATATTGAATTTTATTTATCATGAGACCGACTCTCCATTTACCATTAACCATTTACCATTTACAAGCCAATAAGAAAATCAAAACATTTTTATACTGTCAGCAGGAAGAACATGGGTACTATAAGAAGAATGATAACAAATTGTAAAACATGCTCTCTTTTTTCTGCACTATACCTACATCAAAGTGATTTATCACCTGAAATTTATTATTATTTATTTATTGATTTTCCACTTTTTTCTATCCCGATTCAAATCCAAATCCAAATTTAAATCTATATTATGAGATATAATAAAAATTGTCATTGTCATTTGGACCTTTTTGCATTTTGCAAATTGCAAAGCGTTTCCATTTTCAATTTTCCATAATAAAGGTACAACCAACATGAAAAAAAAACTAGAACAACGAATGATCATGTGACAACGTGATTTGTATTTCACATGTAATATACAATACATAATAGCCATTGGAATAAAACTGATTAGAGATTCAAAAGAGATCAATTTCATCGTACAAAGTTTGTAATAATAATAATAACGCATCGGATGCAGTTGATTTTTTTGTGTTTCAATTGAATTGAAATGCAAGTTGGTTTCTGTTTGCTGAAGATCAAACAGAATGAATAGGGTTCAGAATGAGAGTTGGGACTGTGGAGATACAGAAAATGAGAAAGAAAAGAGGGGATAATAATTGAAAAACTAGTCTCTAGTGTTTGTCAGGACGAAGAAAAGGGAGAAGAAAGAAGAAGAAGAGGAAATACAATGAAGTCATCCAAAATAGAATACTGTGAATCGGTGAAAGGTGGTCAATGGATAGAGAAGAATGGAGACATTATAAAATCTGTATTATGTTTTCTTCTTTTTTAAAAATAGTAAGAATAGTCGTCTCATCATCCCTTTTTATACAAAACAGGAAATTAAATCCCGCAATAGAGAAATTGAATGAAAGGTGTGTGGCGTACTTTGTACTTCATACTCTATACACTATACATTATACACAAAGTATATTTTACATCAAGTCATGTGTGTTGTAAAATGTCACTCCAACTCCCAAGTTCGTGCTGGAGGGAGTCGGAAACTCTATATTCCGTATATCGAATTTGACTAGAATAAAGAGAGAAAAAAAAGGAAAAAACAATTTTCTTGGAAATCCTGCTGAAAATCCTAGATTTTCGTCTTCATTTCCAAGAGTGATTTTTTCTTCTTGTGTTTAAAATAGAAATGGTCTATAAATAACCATAAGTCATCCTTTAATTTCCAAACCAATTCAATCTGTTTTCAGACACGGTCACATGGTTTACTTGTTACTTGTTCTCAAGTCTTTTGAGTCTTGAGTCTTGAGACTTGAGTTAAGTAATAAATAAAGAAATCAACTCACACAAACAACAAAGAGTAAAATGATGACAATTGGAAACTAAATAACCGTAATCATTTCCTTTGAGTAAATACATTCAGTATTCAGTATCCACTATCCAAGAGTATCCAGTAGCAAGGAGATATGTATAGACTGTAGACTGTGTTTATGTTTTAATTTAATAAAATTTCAAGACAGCAGCAAACAATAGTCTCCACATTGTACAGTCATCCCCTATACAGAAATTGTGTGTTGTATATTCTTCTCGAACTATACATTTATTCACTATTCACCCACACCTTTATTCTTGGCTAAACTATCTGGTTTAGCCTTCAAAACCAAAAAATGAAACACCAATATCATAGTTTTCATTTCTATATTCTTCTAGTATTATAATATAAATCATGTCATCAAATCAAATCTCAACACCTTGATTTTAATGTTTTATTAAAAAGAACAAAAATTGCAAAATTTACTACTTAAGACTTAAGCCTCAAAACTCAAGTCTCAAAAGATCCAAAACATAAGAATCTATAGGATCACGAATCCTGAATATAAAAAAATCCATCAAGTCACCCATGAGATATTTTGTTTCGTTTACCGTCACATGCTTCCAAATTCATTTGTTCCTAGTTTTCTCTCCCTCTCAGTCAATAACAACAGTGAAGAATCATCACAAAAAGAACTTCTTTCCAGCTTCTATATTCTGTATACATAAAATGTGTAATGTATTATAATAAAAAAAAGGAATACCCGTGAGTGTCCAATGTTGAAAGCTAAGTTCGGTAGCCGAGCTATGACGAACGATGATGATATGAGCAACAAATACACAATACACAGAGAAAGGGCAGAGTAACAGAATACAGAAGAAGAAGAAGACGAAAAAAGTTTGAAAATAGAAACAAAATGCTTCGTCATCATTAAGACCTTTACATTGTGTCTCTAATATGCTATGCTCAGTGCTCAATGCTCAATGCTCAACTATGAAAGCTGAGGGCCCAAAGTCTACAATCTACAAACATTTTTATACACATGTGCACATATCTATAGAGTGTAGGTAAACCAACGAAACGTAGAAATTCACAGGTTTCATGTGAGCATGTGATGTTTCATTTTGTATTTTGTATTATGTATTATTTTGTACATCATATACTTGTTGTTTTGTGTTTTGTGTTACATGGCAAAGGCGCTCATGGGTTTGATACTTTTATGTTTTTTATTTTATTTCATGCTTATCTAAAGTTATAAGTTTATTAGCTGCTGTTCCTGTTTTGTTCGTTGTTCGTTGTTCGTATCGGAGTAAAAAAGTGCATATTCAATATTGAATCCCATCCAGAGAGTTACTTTTACACAAAAGGTGAGAAGGAAAACAACTTTGTGTTGTGCTGTGTTTTGTTGCGTTGTGTTGATGAGATTATTTTAGTTAGTGATGAAAAGAATTAAAAGGTAAAAAAAAAAGGACGGAGTGTGACTTCAAAAATTTGTGTTCATGTGTGTATGTGTGTTTCTAAATTTTGTCTTTTGTTCTTCTCTCTCTCTTTTACTCCTGATCCTGTATACACATGTACACTGTACATTCTATCTTCTAGCATGATGTAAATAATGCTGCATAAGCATAAGCAAGTCAAATTCAGTGTGGAGCACGCTCATTGGATGACAACATAATCGTTAATGGTATTTTTTTCCCTTTTGTACATGCCTTCCCTGATAATGACCTAGTTTATAGTTTATAGTCTTTGGGAGCTCAGGCGTTTAAATATATTATAAATATATATATTATTGAGCCTAAATCTAATGCGTGATGATGTGTATGAGAGTATTTCAGCAAGTTACCATGTATAATGTATATTCACTTGCATTGTCTAATTTCTATATATTAAACTGTAAACTGAACATTGAACATTATACACAATATAATAATATATGGCATAAATAGATTATGTTCTCGTCACTTAATGTGAAAACGATGACGAAATGACGAAGTACGGATACTCATACACATATGTATACTTGCTCTCATCATCATGATCCAACCACAGCCAACATCATCATCATTATCATTACCAGCCGCACTCCACATTACAGAGGATTGAGCATGACAAAATAGTCATGTTCAATGTTCATCCACTCTTAAATACCTTTAGCACCATGGAAATCCATCCAACTATCTATCTATATCTATCTATAGGATATATAAAGAGGTGGAGGATGATGATGAGGTGTTGCGTTCGTTGTTGAGCTTGTGAAAAATTTAAAATCGAAGAAAAATGTGGAGACGCGTGAAATTCATGTATCCACCGTTACTGACAACATAATTATCCCCCTCTCCTTTTCTCAACAACCAGCCAACAAATCTTTTTGCAGCTCGTTTTACTTTTAGTTTTCATTTTTTTTATTTTCCTCCTCCGTTCTCAGCTTACTTCTCAATCCTCATTTCTGAAACTCCGACGGCGATGGTTCCTTCCTTTCGTTCCATTCCTCTCCCTCGTTTAACTCCTCATACATACCTCTAGTTTCTAGACTCTAGTCTCAAGTCTCAAGTCTAAAGTTAAGTAAGTTGAAAAGTCTCATTTGTTCTGAGTCAGTTATTTCACGATTCTACATGCTCCGTACACATTAAATGAACCAAACCGATTTCTCATCATTCCCCATGTACTATGTAACAAGCTCATTTTCCAACTCATCATCAAATTATGAACGAATTAACAGCGCCTAGTCGATTCCCAACTCAAAAAATGTAAATAATTGTACAGATTTAAATACATGTATAACGATTAACGAGAGGAGTTGAGAGTCGATAACAAGGAGAAGAGAGTAGAACCATGAAAGTACTTTCATTACTGAACACTGCTGATACACTGTTAACTGATGTACATAAGACATTTATAATATGTATACGATGTACAACAGATATTGCAACAGATATTATTAAACGACCTACAATAAAAATTATTTAGCAAACCTTATTTACACAAAAACATGAAATTACAAGCTGTACAATTATAAAGTTTAACGATTATTCAAGCTGTAAAATTTGTGCATTTAATATTCTGAATTTTGAACGATGAAAGCCTGAAGCTTATAAGTAATCTTCTTGTAGAATTAAATGGCTTTTGAAGGGGGTAATTTGATTCTGTCCTATTACAAGGAGAGGAAATGTGGGGAAGGATGATAAATGACAATCATTCCTTGCTTCCCGTAAATCCTGAATAATGTATAGCAAAATGTATAGCACCCTAGCCTAGTCACACATTCTTGATCGAGTTTCACCGTTTTCTTTTCGCTGGTCACACTGGATCCTCTCGAGACTGAGAAATTCAGTATTCAGTATTCAGGATAAATAAATCCGTGTTGGAAGTTGCAAGGGGAGAAACAGGAGAATGTACAATGTACAATGGACATTGTACACATACACATGGAAGGATGAGGATGATGATCAAGTTGATGTTGATGTTGGAGGAATAGATTTTGACCCATAGTTTCCCAAAGAATGGCTCCTTAGTTTTCAAAATAGCATCCAATTCAATCCAAGACAATGGAACAAATCTATATCTACAAAGCTTCTGAATTAGCTTTTGCCTTTTCAATTCTCCATCCTCCTTTTATTCTCTCCTCAATCTCTCTCCATGTTCTGCTGTTCTCTCCTATTCTCATCTATTCTTCTTCTTCTTCTTCTGTCCTGTCTATTCACTGGTTGCAGATACAAAATACATAACATACAACAACAAATACAAATCTATCTACTATCTATCCATAAACTACTATGTATAAAAGCTATGAGACTCTATTACATAACAAACATTCATTTTACTATTAGCAACTTGATAGTTACATACTACATGTATATTACATGGCCTCTCTTATAAAATATAAAATCCAAAGCTACACAGAATACAGAATGTATTTAGAATTGAGAATCAAGAGCCAAACTAAAAATCTATCAGAATCTTTCATACATCTTTGTACAGCTTGGGAAATAAACTTTGGATTTTTACGCATGTAACCCTCAGCCATCAACCATCAACAGAGTTACATGTTACGTATATTGCATACGTATACGTCGATGGATAGTGGATAGGTTTCTAAAAAAAGATACATAATATCGTACATGCATCACATAATATACTATATACAGAGAAAGAAGAACGTAGAACGTCCAAGTATAAGCAATGACTTCCTTCATCTGAGTTTGAAAAGAATTGAGAAAAAGAGAATGAATAAAAAACGTCGACTTTTTCGATAGCAATTAGATGACTATGAGAAAATTTTCCAACAAACAATACGACTGGGTGGATTGAATCCTTGTCTACAACTACAAGTCAAAACCATCCTCTTCATTTATCCACATTCACACACCATCATCATCATCACCAACCAAATCCAAAAAACACCAGTTCATATATATACATACATTAATACAAGCATGGTGTTGTATGTTGTATGTTGTACTTTGTATCATCAGCAGTTCACACAATCCACAAGATGATCATCATGTACATTGTACATTGTACATATTATACACTCATGTATCTTGTTTCTTGTTGATGAATATTCCATCGATTCAAATTCATGTCTGTAGGATAACGACCAGTTTATGTTGTGGATAAATAATACAAAATACAAAAGTATAAGCCTTAAGTTTGCATTCAAATTCGCATCGCTCTTCTATCTTTCACTGTTGCTGCTTGTTGGTATTATTATGTAGAGAAAAAAACCATAATAAAAAAATATAATCTGTATAACGTACATAAATGAAGCAACTTGAAACTTCAACCGTATGATACACATCAAACATCAAGTCTCAGATACCAAATACAAAATACGCACATATTTAAGTTGAGTCGTCACATTGTAAAATGTAAAATCATGGGTCCTCCGTCCTCACAATGCAATCAAGAAAAGAATTGATGAGTGTGAATAATGTTTGATGAGAACCAAGTAAAAGAGCAAGACGAAGACGAAGGAGGAAAAAACTATACAAAAAAAATATCAAATCAAACACAAAACAAGTTTGTCAAGACATTTTTGATCAATTCGTGTAATAATGATGTGGCTACTGCACGTCGTACGTCCTCTTTAGAATCCAAAACACCAATCACGCTAGTGTGTAATTTTCCACAAAATTGTGACAAAAAGTACAAAAGTAATCGATTTATTTTGACAGCTATTGGATTTAAAATTTTCCACCATTACATGTAAACACGATTGTACAGACGATAGAGTAATAATAGTGTGTAGTGTACAAAAATAATAGCACGTTGTACAGAATATAACTGTATTTAAATTGATATGCATGAGTTTTAGATAATTAGGGGCGTGTGTCAACATTTTTTGGTAGCAAAAAAATAGACAATACGAGAGCTGCGTGTACTTAAAGTATTTGAAACTCGCTTTGAAATTGGGATTTTTAATGAAGCATCAATAACAGTTAGTCATTTTCTGTCGTACTAATTCATTTTCAAAAAGTTTGAAGTTTTAGTTTTCAGGCATAGTACTGATAATAATAATAATAAAACAGTTTGTGCTACCTCCAGCCTACAGCTTACAACACCTTGAACTAATTAAAAGTTTACAAAAAGTTTATATTTTTATCATACCTCATCATTTACAATCTACATCGGCTGACTAAAAGTTTACAAATTACATTAAAGAGTACACAAATAAATAATGTCCTCAGTCAGCAAAATATTCTCAAGTTTTCATACATATGATCGCAAACAAATTCCACGAGATTTTGACGAGACATGTGTTGTTGTCCTTATCAGAGATATTTACTTACAGAAAATGAAGATGAAAGAAAAGGGAAAGCTATGTGATGAAGGTAGCCTCTATATTCTATACATATTATTATTATTATTATTAACAACAATATATTTGAAGAGAATTCATTGCATGAAGGTAAAGTTAATTATTGCTAGTCCTATTCTTCATTATCAGTCATGAGATCAAAGTTTCGTGAGACAAGTGATGAAATGATAATTGATAATACATATTTAGTACGGTAACATCAACAGCAAAAGAAGAAGAAGAACGAAGAAAAAGAAGAAGGGAAGCATCAGTTTTCCCATTTTTAACTTCGTGTATAAATGATTAATGGCAAAGATTCAATTAACTCTTATTTTTCTTCCACTGGAGCGTTAACTACCTTAACTATCCCCTGTCGCTTCCTACACACATAAAAAAAAAACTTTAATCCATCCTCAATGCTCAATGCTCAACTCAATCCTCCTCTCCGCTCATCCTTATCATCTTGTTGCCTTTTACCAAGCGGATTATTATCTTGTAGAAAAAAGTCTTCTATCTGTACATCATGTACATTGTACATCACAATTATGATTTCAAATATAACTCAACACTCTGACGTGTCTCGTCATTCGTCATACATCATACAATATGCAAATACATGTCTTTTTTTGCATGTTGTAAAATACAAAATACATACAACTGATTGTGAGTCTTGCATAAGTTAGTTGGTTCTTGCTTCAACCATGCTTATCAAAAATAGGTTGCAACTTTATAATAGGCATACACATCTAATAAATGAGCAATGAGCAACTTACTTTTATAATCTCAATCTTCAAATTAAGTCCATATCGTGAAAGTTTACAGCGGTTCTTCCTGTTTGTACCTCATTTGATGGTTGATGGTAAATGGTGAGATGTTTCTGTAATTTTTAAAATTCAACCAAAAGAATCAATTAAACTACTGAAGTACAATTTTTGTAAATATAGACATGGCAGTACAGATGGATACACAAGTATAAGAAGGTATAATAATAAATGGATATTTGACAAGAGCCATCCTTATAAAAGAACAATATATAATTTATAATAATATATCCACATTCAGCACATTTTTTATTGATTATTATTATTATTATCATAGTAAGAATGTACCATGTTGTAATGAGTTTAAACATACCAAACAACAGAGATCAAATAAAAATAAGTACAATCTACACAGTCTAAAGAGACTAGAGTTTCCATCCCATTCAATTATATGAATTGTGAGTTGTACAAAGTGAATAAGGGGATATGATTACATACATTGGCTGTAAATAGAGATAAAAATCAAATGAAAGGATACGTGGTAATTATTTCACGACGATTTTACATCCTTTTTATGGTACCATATCAAAATTAATTGTACATCCCTTTAATCATCAATGTAGACAGTAGACATTGTATCAACGTACATATTACACAGAATGCATGAACAAAAATAAAAGCTTCATTCTTGTGTCATCTCATTCACAATCTATCTAATACAATGTATACAATATGAATATACGACTAACATACATACACACCTAGACTAAAAGATACATGTTATTTCTACACCTAGTACAAGTTGGTTGTTCATTTTTATGACTTCTCATTTGTAACAAATATAGTACAATCACCATTCTTCATTTTACAAAAAAAAAACAAGAGAAATGAAAATAGAACATTTATCTACAGGGAAAAATTTCTGACCATCCACATGCGGACACAAATCTTTCAAATAATGCTTTTTAAATATAATATTTCCCATTTTATTTAGGGATTCTCAATTATTATGATTGCAGTGAAATAGATTACTCACAAACTTCCCAGTATAAAGTATAATGTATAGTAATCCGTTATGTAAGCAACATTTACTGTGAGAAAGTATAAATGAGAGTACCAAGTGTATTAATTCTGATGTAGCATAATAAGCCTATTCTTCCGTTTTCATTTTGCCCTGTAGTCTACCATTATTATTATTGTTATCAGCAGTTGTAGGACAATAATTCATAAGCTTTGAAGTGCCTGCTTACAAATAGAGCACGTGGGAGTTTATTGTACATGAAAAAAGTCATATTTGTTTCATGTTTATTTGATAATTTATAATTTAGACAAAGTATATCAAAATAAAAAATTTCAAAATTTTACTTTTATTATTAGAAACTAACATTGAGCTAAATAATAAACACTAAAGCATTTAAACTACCTATATTATTGTTATTTTGTACACGGCGTAGATTATTTCTTTCTGGTTACAATGAACAGGCAAACGACATTGAATGTACGTGAATGTTTCATTTTTGCATAGTCCATTGAAATATTTGAAATATCCTATATCCATCTAAATATCTATAAAGGCCACCCTGACTGACAGCAAAAAGGAAGGAAGGAAGGACCAGCAGAGAAGACAAGACAAGACAACACCTGTGTCAAAAAAAAGAAGAGCAATAACAACACCTGAGCTGATGTTTATGTGGCAAGTACAAACGATATCCATTTATCTATCAAGAACATCTAGATATTACAATACGGAATATATCTAATATCTATAATCCATAGTAAAAGTGTATCACAGTACCTATGTATTTATAATGTATATCATTGTGAAACTGGGGTTTTAGACTGCGTGTAAATAGTAAATAGTTTACACATGTATTCTTATTAAATGTGCTCAAATCTGAACAACAATGGAATAATGTACTGCCCACCATTTGCTTTTTCATTATTCCTGCATACTTAATACTCTTTATCATTAATACCCACAGTCACACATGCATACACCATTTCTTTATACTTTATACATATGCCCTTTCTATATTATTATAATATGAAGTATAAGAAAATACTTATTACTTTCAAAGCAACGAAAAATTGTTGAAACATCTACTGAAGTTGATATTTATTTTTACCACTAAATTAAGAAATTATAAATAAATGAAACAAAGAATGAAAACTGCTATTATTTAATTTGATATTTAATAATGTAATATGCGTAATATTGTTGTGTGATGTCGTGTGTATACATTTTATGATGATGTTTTAACACTTCTACTTTTTTGTATGCTTCTCATGATTTTTTGAGCCTTCTTCTCTTTGGTGGTACTCAAAATTCAAGACTCAAAACTTTAAGCTCTAGTCTTTAGACTTATACAACATGACAATCAATGTATAAAATTACTCTCCTCCTTTTTTCCAGGTGTGCACTGTGCACCCACATCTTCCCAATATAAAAGCCATCATTCCACTTTATGCTCAGATACATGTATTTATTTATTCCTTTCTTTTGAGTCCATTTTTCCATTTTCCAGTTCCATGAATGGAGTGAGTAAAGGAATGAATGAAAGTCATCTGAATGAAATGAAGGAAACAAACTTGGTTGGTTGGTTGGCTTGGTATGGTTTGGTCGCTGGACACTGACACACAGTGTCCATGCACAATTTACAATATGGATAAGAATGAAACTATGAGTCCAGTATAGTTCTATTGTACTGCTTTGTCCAAAGAAAAATAGTTTCATGTGAAATTTACAATACGTACAATATAATATACATTGAAGGGTACAAAAGATTCAAAAACTTCATTCAACATTCAATAGTCTCATTGCACATTTACTTAACCAAGCTTCGTTCCGTTTCAAACATTATGTTAAGTTAAGCCCATGAAATGGACACAAGACTATTAACATCGTGTACGGCAATATACATACGTACAAAGTACAAGTTGCAATGTACTCACAACAGTTGTATTATATTGACTATTTACTACACATAATACTGGATGGACTCGACTCGAATTCATTTTCAAATTCGAATTCATACAATACAAGAAATGAAGAAAGAAAGAAAGAAAGAGCGAAAGAAATAAAGGAAAAGAATATTATGAAGCTGCAAGAAAAAAAGGAAGGAAGAAGAAAGACAAGAAAAGAGAAAAAGAAAATGGAGGGAGGAACTCTAAAACTTGAGGGGAAACCAAGAAACTCCTTTTGTCACAGTATTGTCCAGCTAAAACTACATTTTCATTCATTCAATACAATTTAGTACAATACAATTCAGTACAGTACAATACCCAACACACACATGGAGAGAGAAAGAGCAGGAAATCAACATACAAGTTATGAATTTTAACAATAGATTTTACCCAAATCCCTGAAAAACCTGAACATGAAACTGAAGCTGAAGGTGATGGATTTTTCATTCAATCACTAAATGTTTCAGTGACATTGAGATTTCTACTTTTTCAAAAAAATTGAACCAAAATCATGGAAAACATATCCAAAGTTCTGTAACGTTACTACACTTAATATCCTTGTAGCGAATGAAATTAAATGTTAAGCAACTAATTTGGGCTGAAAACTCTAAAATAAATAAAACTATTGAGGAATTACATAAAATCCAAGTATACATAATGTACATCTCTCCATATATCTATTAAAATATTCTACATTGTACAATGTTTGCAATCTTACATTTGTCCATAGTCCATAGAAATAAAGACAAGAAGATTAAATCAGCTCATAAAAGATTATTATACCATGAGCTTAATAATCAAAAATAGCAGGGGATAATAATATTATACAATAAAAAAATATATACAAACGTATCGTACTTTAATACGCTATAAGAATATAGATACTAATGATAATATTTATTTTTATGCTCTATTGTGTTGCTGTATTACTATTTACTATTCTTCTCATTCTCTTGCATTCAAGATGATTGTAATCCAAGTATGACGACGGGATAGTAGTACTAATGATGCCGAGTAAAAGAGTAAAAGAGCAATCAAGTCAAGTAGGGATCCTATTTGTGTGTATTTCGCAAAGAGACTCAATAATACTAATAATAATACTCAGTCTCAGAAAGGGAGACTTTTCCGTTCTTTTCATGAATGAAAATCTGTATATTACAACCATCATCGTCAGTACTATTATTATTATTATTGTATATTATATGACACACATTTGTTCTGCTCCCAAAATGTACCTTGTTAATGTTAGTCTTTTGAGTTGAGATATTGACATTATGCGTTACTGTTGTTGTATCTATATCTAGCACTCTATTTTTCTACACATTATTTCACATACCATTTTCAATTTACAGTTGACTTGAGGAACCAAAAGGTCTAGCATCATAGAAAAAGAAAATAAGTGTATCTCTCTCTCTCACTGTATAAATTTTTCACAATATATTATAACTACCATAGAAAGAAAGAAAACTATAGGTATTACATTTTTTTCACATTACATAAACACTTATAACTTGTTAAGACAAGCTCGGGGTAACTATGAACTAAACTGATGAAGTGGATCTATGACTATAAAGTAAAGAAAACAGTTTAAACAGTATGCATATTGCATATACGTGCATGAAATACAGTGTATGCATACATATGTACATGTATGTATATCATATATACAAGCCACACTGCTGCGAGGGGAGGTAAATAAATGTACATAATATATTTGTTATACTAGAGAAAAACTATCCATCTATCTATATTTATCTGTACAAGTTAAATGTTGAATGTGATAGCAAATAGCATAGAAGATAGTAGTTCAGTATTATTATTATTATTATTTTTACTAAAGGAATAGAAGGGAAGACACTAAAAGTTCAGGGCATCTAAATTAAAGTAATGGAATTCAAGCTGGTAATCTCAACAGGTGTTTAAGAGTTGAGGGGGACGACGATATTATAGGGAAAATGTCGTGTAAATAGTTTGCCTTTATTGTCTCCGATTGTGATAGTTATCTATACAGGGATAAACCGAAATGCTTCACCCTTGGGGTGTGAGAAAAAGCCTCAACCAAAAATCCAACAGTCCCCTTAGTAAATGCAAGTGCATGTATTTATGTATTTACTATGGGTAGGCATGTGTGTTGTGTATTATGTATTATGTACTTGTGTGCATGTGTATCATAAAAGAGAATACATGATGTATAGCATTCTCTCTCTCTCTCTCTTTCTCTTTATTTCTCTGTCTAAAAGAACGATAGAACGATCCACAAAGTACCTCCTCTCTTTCTGTCTTCTTCTTCTTCCTTTATTCTTCACTTATTCTTCTGCCTGTCCATCTATGTGTTTCTTAGTACGAGCCGAAAGTATTACAAAAACCATCAACATGACAAGAATCTTAGGTATGAATCTCAGGAATCTACCGAATTTTATCTACCAGACCAAACTAGACAAACGGTCTCCAGTCAGGAAATTGCTTCGACTTGAGCCATGCTGGAGCTTGAAGCTTAGAACTAACAACAATGACAAGGTCTTTTCCACCAATGATATCCACATATATAGGTATAGGTAAATAGTAAATAGACATAGGTACGTAGAGGTACCTGTATACATTCTGTCTTATCCTCTCTTTATTCTATGTACCTATGTTCCAGTATGCTCTCATTTTCTCTTCCTCTCTCTTGTCGAAGCAATTATTATTATTATTACTACACATGCTTTTATGGATGGACGATGAATGTATAGTTCTATCTTCAAAGTTCTTGATTTTTTTTTCCTTTTTCATATCTTGAACCTTGTCAAAAAAGGAAAAGCTGAGGCTTAAAGTAATATCTTTTGAATACACACACATACCGATGTCTTATGTTTTTTCTTGCCGGCAATCCTCCATGTCATTATATTCTCCACATTATACATTTGAATAGAGATAATTTCCTTTTTCATTGAATAAAAGCTGACTGACTGACCAACCGACAAAGTGATGGATTGATTGATTTAAATTTTAGACGTTTTTCCCAACAAAACAGGAAATTATTAAATGGGAAGTAAGCACACACATAGGTACATGTATGTATTATTATTATTATTATATTTTGTGTCCAGTTTCCTAATAAGACGGACGACGACCTGCTCCGTCATCCAAATACAAATACTGAGATTATGGACATATTCAAACTTCAAATGTCCAAAATTTATACAAACAACAAATAATACACATGGCATAACTTATGTGCATAAAATTACTTGAGGTATGAATATATTATTATGCTTGATATTTAATTTTTGTTTTTCTACATTTCCATAAATGTACACTGATTTCATGATACAAATTGTACGACATGCAAAAGTATATTGTATTTATATAGGAAACGTAGAAATAAGTATAATTTATAATAAATATTAGATATGTACAGAGCGTGTAGTAGACTATAGTAATAAACGTGTCTAGTTATTACCTTCATATTATTATTATTATTAATATCACTAATATCGGTAAATATATACAATATTATGGTTTATACCAGTTCTATTAGTTTATGAATGTGTATCTCCATGGATGTTGTAAGAAAAATATTCTATTCATTCGTAAAAGGTCTTTCGTTTGTTCAAGAACAAGAAGAAGACGGAAAAGAAGAAGAGAAATCTATCCAGCAGATTCAGATAGCATCAACAATTTGTTACGATGAAGTAAACTAAGAACACTTCTTATGTAGTAAGAAGTGTATTATATTCTTGAAAAAGTCCCTCTGTCTCTGTTTCAAGTATTCTTTATTTCTATCTCACTCACACTCACACTCAAAAGTTTTGTACATAGTCACACGTGGGTTGTTGGTTGGCAGTACTTGACCACTTATGACTTACACTTACAAGACCACTCTGTCTCTGACTGTGAATTGAATGAGCATAGGAGGCACTTCAATTGCTTTTCTTTCTATGGAATTCCTCCAAAACTTTTAACAACATACAAGTGCAACATCAAGTATGTCCGACTTGATTGAGAATGAGTATTCTCCCACAGTCCTTCCAAAACATTTCTACCTTAAATGTACTACACAAACTACATTCCTCAAACTCATTCATTCCACAATATGTCTATGAACATATTTATACTAACAGTTCAAATAAATGCATTGGAAGAACATGTACACTTGTGTACATACGTCATATAGACACAAATTCAAACGATCCTCATTTTCAAAATCATACATACATACATACAATATTACGAATATGTGACCTGCGTTTGCACATATATTCATCTACAGATCACATATTATTGGTATACAGAGATCATCATCATCAGCTTTTTTAATTTTTAAACCAACTCAGGAATCTTTTCATAATAATATATCTTTAATAATATTCCCTTTCTTTCTCACCTTAAAATTTACTTAATATTTCCGTCTGAATGAATTTATTAGGAGAAAAATACCATTGGTATTTTGTATTTTGGTATTAGCATTGGGGTTTTTACTCTTCACTCTTCATGTTACTTAAAAACTGAAGAAAAAAACAAATTGTACCGTTGAACTATAGCTATAAATTTATACGTTTGGAATTTGATAGAAATTTTTTGAGTGCATAATATTTATAGCATCATAAGATTCACGGTGACAGTACTTCAAATAAAAATCTGGTGGAATGTACAATGTACAATGATAACAAAAAAAAATTCAGAAAAGAATACAATTAAAAAAAAGACTATGAAAACTCAATCCACTTCATAAAGGTTTGATAATACTTAAAAATGTTAACAGTTATTGAGTAAAATTGGTTCTAAAATACCGTTTCTATCCTTGAGACTTGAGAACAACCTGAACAATGCTCCTACTTAAAATGAGCACACAGAATCAGTTTGGATTACGTTGTAGTTTGTATTCTATTTACTATTTACACTTTTACATGAATACAATTGATTAAATTATATACATCCAAGATAGGTAAAAAAAAGAGTGCACAGAAGCACTAGCCTGCTCAGAATAATCATAAAATTATTACAAAAAGTACACATGCTACTACTGATTATCATTCTATGATGATCATGAGGTTGATTTTTATTATTAGCATAACGTTTGTTTCTACTGTGTATTTGAAGAAGCTACATTATTTTATTTTATTCGAGTGTTCGTGGAATAGCAATCAGTTGAGGAGTTGAGGAGGGGGTAAATCGGCAGGTTTGAAAGAACTCGGAGGTGAGATTCTCGGTGTTCTGTGGGCATAGTAAAGTAAAGCAATATAAAAACAACAACAAAATAATACTGCTTCAAGTTTATTCTTTTCCAAGAGAGAAAGAGCAAGAGAGAGAGAGAGAACAACAGAAATAAAGAGAGAGGTAGAAAAAAAAACTTTTTTTTTCTTTTCAATCTCAAACTCAAAGACGTACAACAAGATTGTAAAGAAAAGGAAGAAGAAGAAAAAAAAGTTTACAAACCAAACGAAGATTCTCAACACTGGATGACGAAGTCTCAAGATACAGAAAGTAAAAGAGAGAGACAAAGAGAGACGGAAAAGAGTGGATATAAGTCTGTGTAAGTCATATCTTGTACGTCATCATACAGATAATACATAAGTTTAAGTCAATTTAAAGTAGTAAATGTCTTGAACACATACATACATACTTTGTACTGTATACATAATAATATCATGTCATGTATCCTGTATACACCGAATGTGTGTATGTGTAATAGCTAACACTTTAAAATTCAGGTATTACCATCTAGAATAAAACTAAATGTATAGAAAACAAGGTCCAGTATACATAAAATGAAATGAATGTCGTTTGTAGTTTTTTCTACAGCTTAAGATGTCGGCTTTGAAAGTTTGGAAGCTTGGAAGTTTTTGGAACAGTGGTCTGTGTCTACATTCTACATCCAAGTAGTATCCAAGTATCTGTTCTGTGTGTCTGTGTGCTGTGAAAGCCCCTGAAGGAATTTTACAAACAAAGGGTCAAATTCCACAGATGACCCACGCGGAGACGCGCCAAGCAGGCTAGGAGACTGCTTGTTCTTGGACATGAAAAAACATGAAATTCTCTGTTTCTCTGTCTCACTCACATGCACAATGTGCACTGTGAATATTCATGCGTCCGTTTCTCTTTTATGTACTTACTTACAATATGTATCTCCGTATCTACCTTTCTTTTTCTTTTCCCTTCATTCTTCTACTACTACTTCTTCTTATTCTTGTCCATCCATCCACATGTCCTTCCTTACATGCACATACACGTACAACGTACATGATATATTTTGTATTTTATACATACAACAAGCATACACAATCATGTACACACACACTTTAATATTTTAACACTATAGTTTCAACCAGGCCTTTCATTTTATCGTAGCGGTAGACAATTTGGTTGAGAGTGGAGAGACACTGAGCTGGAGGTAATTCTCCATTCTCCTTCCAGGTATTTTTCTCCTCAGACAGTGTGTCCTCAAGTAATTATGTAGAACTAGGAACAAGGTAGTAGCTATTCATAGGTATTCAAACCATTAAATTGTTACTCTGCTCACATCTCTCATATAAACTGTACATTTTAGATATAATATAATATACAAGTACAACTTTTTCCTCCTCTTTATTTCTCTCTTTGACCATAACCACTGTGCATTATTATTATTATTATTACTGTTGTTATTATTATACTACCTACTCCCACTAACAAGTAACAAGCATATACAATATACACGCTTAGTACAGAATATCTGTATATTCTTATATGACAGATAGATCTATATAGAACTATGGACAAATAAAACATTAATATTATGAACACAGGCAGGAGGTTCCATGTTTTGTATGATATTTCCAAAGTTTATTGAAGCGGAGGAGAAAAAAAATGAAAGAATTATAATATAAAATTGTAGCTAATGCTACAGTGATTTAGGGTGATTTTTTAGGTAAAGGTCAAAAATATATAAATATGTTTTCCGTCGTTTTCTTATTACATTTCAGGTAAAAAATACCAACTACCTTATTGGCAACTTAATACTTGTAACAGTTAGAACTAGATATCTACGTTCCAAATCCTTGTAGAAAAATTCAACAGACAATTTAACTTGATGTAAGGAACAAGTTGACAAGAATTAACAGCTTTGATAATTTTTTAACACATGATTTGGATTTGGATTTTGATCGTATCGTGTATCATATTTACAATGTATGTACAATGTACATTGTACATGAATTATACATTATACAAGTAGTAGTGAATAAGGAGATCATTTTAAAGATAAATCTATCGATTACATTCTTGGTATAAGAATCAAAGACCTGTGCTGCAACTGGCAACTGGCGTCTTGTTGTCTGGTAGGAAATTTTGGAGCTCAAGGTACATTAAATACACTGAAGAACTGTTTTTGTATACACTGTAAACTGTACAATGTACATTCTCTCTCTCTCTATTGCTCGCGGCTCTTTCTCTCTCTCTCTCTCTCTTCGTGTACCACTGGACATTTTCTGTCCATATATCTTTTTACTTCTCCTGTATTTTTTTTTGCTTTACAAGACGTTCGAGGACAAAAAAAGGGTCCCCAAACTGTCTGCGACGAAACGAGAAACATCCTCGAAACTATAATTTTGTCCGTGTACATCCACGTTCGTTTCATTTTTTTTTCATACCTGTCCCTACACGATTTGTTTCCTCTGAGGATTTCTGGATTTGAACCTTGTCATGCTACGCATTAATTTATTTCAATTATGTACAACATTATTTCACCCGTATTAAATCAAAATGCTCATTTATTTCTATTGATTCCTCCCCCCATAATATGGACCCAATTTACCAATACTTCTGTCCATAGTCTATACCTACATACTTTTGTAAAGGTGTCACATAATTAATCGTAAAAAGTTGATTTAGCTTTATACTCTTTTTAAAGAAAAGTTCCGATTTCTTATGAAATCCTACTTCCTAGAATCTAAAATATCAATTCTAGACGATTATATTTAACACAAAAAAAAAGAAAAGAAAAAAAGTACACAGGTACAAACAACAAAGCATTAGAGAAGAAGCATAAAAGTTTTGTCAGGAGAGGAAATAATAGCACAATACACAGTAAAGTGTGTGTATAGGACTTCTCTCTTTGTACATAATACACACTCTTCTTCTTCTTCTTTTTCTTCTACTACTACTGCCTCTCCTTCCTCATCCTCCTCCCGATCAGTTTACTCCATTACTTTCAATAAATTGTGTAGCTTTGAGATTTTGAGATTGAATGTGGAACAGAAAGGAAACAGAATGTGGTTCATTTCACGCCATCCACAGAGAGACACACGAAAATGTACTGCCTGATTGACTGACATAAATACATTGGTATTTGCTATGCATATGTGTATTGTGTTTGAGCTCGACGCACACAGAATTCTGATATGTGTACATTGTACATTGTACATGTATATCTGCATATATCTATACGTGTATTTGAAAATCTCAAAATTTTTGGGTGTAAATAAATATATGTGAAATAGATAGATGAGATGGCCGACTCGACCATCTCGACACTTAAGCTATCCACTTACTTTTTCTCTCTATACCTATGTATGCCCACTGCACTTATTTTGCCCCATTCTTCTGATCCATTAAACAAGACTTTTTTCCTCCTCTCTCTCTTTCTTTCTCTCTTTTACTATAGCATGTATACTAATACTATACTGCTATTCTTCTTATTATTACTACTACTACTACTACTATTACTATCCAAGGCCCGCATTCACTTCATTTCATTTCATTTCAACTCACACAAACCATCGTGTTGTTCCCATTGTAAAATGGTGCTGCTGGTTCTTGTTCTTTTTTCTCAATTTCATTCTATAACCTATCCTTTAGTCCTTCTCCATCCTCCTCTTTTTCTCCTTCTTAAGGTACACAATACATCATAGGATGCTCAATACATAATACATAATACATACGTACGTGAGTCTCTACCCCGCATTTTGTGTATACCTTTGTGTCTGTATTATGTATGTGTGTACACTTCTTTTACTTTTTCTTTAGCCACACTATCGATAGTTTAACGGGAGGGAATAGTTTCCTCAAAAATCTGAACGGAATTATGCAGCTTGTATATACTGTATACTATGTACAGATATACTTATACGTTTATGCACATATAATGTACAATGTACAAAGTACATAATATAATGTAAAGTACATGAGGACAAAACTACCTCAAATACAAATACAAATACGTGTACACCGTATACACATTGTAGATTCTAGTTCCATGGACCGATGAGCTGAATGGAGAAGGAAAAACTGAAAAGTTTGCTGCTTGGTTTCCAGATTGTATTATAGCTGAATGACATACAAAGGGACCTCTATAAAAGAACTACTCATCTTATTCTTGTGAGGCAGTAGAATGGCAAAATAGGAGAAGAGAAGGCGACGACTATACAATATACACTACATTCGAATATATACTAAACAATACACACACACACACACACACTTATAGACATTGTACAAAAATATTGTCTCACTATCATCAGGGCCAAAACCATTTCATTCAGACAACCAACAAAACCAAACGAACCTTAGTATAGAGTTAGATAATAGTCAAAAACCAAAAGTAAAGTACGAAAAGAAGTATTTCTGATGATTGATGGAGTTAAAGCGAGAAAATTTGATACTTTTCTTAATGCTCTTCTCACTCTCATGTTTTCCCATTTCCATGTCACTTTGAATTCTACGGTATATCATGTATACAATACACTATACTTCATATATATGTATTATATATATAATATATATTGTGTACTTGAAATAATTTATCAATAGAAAATGAATGACAGTGTATATTTTTACAATTTCTAAATCGAATTTTGATTGAACTTTCTATTCAAAATGTAGTCTCGGAGTAAAGTCGTCATTGTGTAAAAGAGCAATCCAATCTTATACACATAATATTGATGACTATTGAGCAATCAGTGTTTTCTGATTGTAAAATCTATTTCAAATTTCAAACATATATTTCAAGAACTACAAAAAAATGCGAAATTTCAATTTCTACAGTCAGGACTTGGAAATCATTTTGAAATAAATTTTCTAAAATTTCAAGTTTCGTAATATATACTACAAAATAAAATTTGGATAAACCTGTTAAAACCGTCACTAACAAAATATTTTACTGCAAAAAGTACATTTTCCTTGATTTTTCATCGTACTTTTCCATTTTATTTCAAAAATCAAGTTTTGTATCATAGAAGATCAAAGTTGGGAAAAATATTTTTAGACAAAATATGTATTCAAATTTAAACATTACCGAACTGTACTCAGGCGCCTTTAGTAAATGTATTGTTGTGTTTAAAAAGTATATTCTCAAGAGTGGAAGAGGGAGAAAATAGGGAGAGATTCAAGTACGGAATTATCTAAATCATATCTGATTTCAGTCATGGAAGCACATATCATACATTACAAAATGTATTATGTTATTTTATGCAAAGTTGAAAGATGTTGGTGCCTCAGTGTCTGTTTCGTTTAGATGAATGTAAAATCCAACCATGTATCTGGAATCTAGAATCTAGTATCTAGAAAAGGATGAGAGAAAATACAGAGAAAGAAAATCAAAAAAAGTGAAGATATCTGTCAAGATGAAATTCACAGTATTGTGAAAACGTTCCTTGTGTGTTCCTGTCACAATATATCGACATCTGTATTATTTTTATTTTTTCATTTCTATAAGAAATTCAATATGAATGGACAAATGTCTCTCACTTTTTTTATACATAATATGATATATACAAGATATAATATTATTCATTCATCCATTCATTCAAATTTCTATTGTACATGCTTTGGTCTATATCTGATATCTGACTCTGTATCTTCAAAGTACGTACACGTATGCGTGTATGTACGATGAAGAAAATGTGCAAATATAATATGAAACTTTAATGTGTTAGTTTGACTGAATGTCTCTCTTATTCTTGTTCTTTGTATACATATCGAATCTCGAACAAGATGACAAAGAGATGGAGATAGAGGAAAAAAAGAGAAAGATGATGTATTTACGCATGCAAAAAATACAAAGACATGTGATATGACTTGTATCTACAATCCACAATCTTCAATCCACATATACAGTACATTATACACAGATAGATACCGTAACAAGGATAAAAATACAATTTAGAAATTTCATGGAAGTTGGTCAACTAATATTTTCTATTATTATTCTATTATGTCCAGTGTTTGCCATTTAACAGGGTTTAAAAAAAAGATACTCTCTCTCCAAACTCCCAACTCCAAAGTAAAAAGCATGAGAAGGCTTTCAAATTTGAGCTCAAACAGTGAGTTGATATATATGGACTCTATAACATCATATACGGTACTTATATATAGGATAAATCTATTTTTGCAAGGGAAAAAAGTCATTTTACTCGGTACATTATAGTCGTGATTGGTTTTCTATTGAAAAAAGATATCTGATATTCTTCCATTTTGTTCAGAAAAGCTCTCTTCTCTCAACATCCTCTCTCTCTCTCTCTCTCTCTTCTCCTAGGGACTTTCCACTCTTTCCCTGAACTATCCATTGTCATTCTGGTTCTCAGTGTACATACACACTTATACATAAGCAAATGTCTTTCACTTCCACATCAAACTTCTCATGGCTTTACACACAGTCAGTCTCTGGCACTGGTACTGGTACTGGCACTAGCTCTGGTATCTGTATCTGGTATTACTCAGAGACTTTTCTTTTTTTTCTCCTACTCTTGTACTGTATTTCTGTGTAAATACATACATCCCTTCTTTTTTCTTTCTCCATCTCTCTCTCTTCATACTTACACAGCCCTTGCATACAAACGAGACGCCTTTTCCTTCTTCCTCTTTCATTCTGTACTCAATACAATATACAATAATACACAACTCCTGTCTCGTGACGTTGCAAAGAGTGTCTGGCTTGTTTTACCCATACTCTCCTAATGTACAAACATACACACATACACATTCATGTATCATGTATATCAACTTCTTCTTTTTTTCTTCTCCTCTACCTCCTCTTCTACAACTGGTTTTGATTCTGCATCCGAATTCGAATTCGAATTCGAATCTGAATCTGAATCAGAACCAGAGCCAGAACCAGAGCCAGATTCAGAGTCAGAGGATTTTTCGATTTGCTTCCGAAAATCTATTCATTCCGAGCATTCATCATCTCACAACACAATATTTGTCTAGCCAGAGAGAATTAGATGGAAATCTTTTTACAGTCTCTCGAAATCAATAGCTTCAGCTGTCCTCCATCCATCCATCCATCCATCCATCTAAACATCCCCCAACTCCGTTCTCCATTCTCTCTGTGTACAGTGCACATTGTATATTGTGCATTGTACATGCTATCGTTCATCGTATACTGTCAACGTTGATGATGAAATTGAGAAAATAAAGAAAATTGAGAGAGGCTTAACAGAGAGAGAGAGAAAGACAGAGGGGATGAGGAAAACATTTAAATTTGAATTTGCACATTTTA